>MU159754.1:43940-75175 GCA_015888305.1 Antheraea pernyi
AGGAAATGATGATGTCACTTGATCAAGAAAGCTCAGAAATTGGATTAGAAATGAACGTGAATAAAACAAAGATAATGACTAACAATCATAAGAGACCTATTGTTATAAATGGAAACAACATAGAATATGTCAGCGATTACATATATTTGGGTAAACAGTTATCACTTAACAAATCCAGTAATGAAGATGAAGTAGCAAGAAGAATTAATATAACTTGGAAGAAATTCTGGTCACTGAAAGAGGTTCTTAAAGGGAACTACGGTTTGCACTTAAAAAAGATTGTCTTTGATACATGTATTTTACCCTGTTTACTATACGGCTATCAAACTTGGGTTTTTACCAATAAAATAAAACAAAAAATCAAATGTACCCAAACAGCGATGGAAAGAAGCATGTTAAAAATTAGGAGAATACATAAAGTGAAGAGTAATGTAATCAGACAATAAACGAAATTAACGCTCTCATGCATGCACTTACATTAAAATGGAAGTGGGCTGGACATATCGCACGTTACTCTGACAAGAGATGGACGATAGAAACTTTAAAATGGAAAGGCCCACAAGGCAAGAGGAAAGTTGGTAGACCAATGAGACGGTGGGCTGATGATATCACACAGACGATAGGAAAGGATTGGATTAATTTAGCCAAGGACAAGGATCTTTGGAAAAAGATGGAGGAGGCCTTTACCCAAACAGGGGTCCATATTTCAACCAAAACAGACTAACATACTTATAATATTTTATTTCTTAAGAATTTACTAACTTAAAAAAAAATATTGTAACTTTGAAATATGGAATAAATGGCTTTATTATTATTATTATATATTATCTTCCTTTAATATAGAGTTATTTGCGAAACTATGATTTTTGTAAGCATAATCCGTTCAGCGATTGCATATATTCCTTCATCTTTAGATACATCAAATATATTGTTGAGATAATAATTAACGTTCACAAAAGTGTTGGAAGTAAATTTGAGGACCCTGTAGGCAAACGATGTCCCACCACATTCAGGAAAGCTGGTTTGGGAAGATATTTATATTCTGGCAAATAAAACAAATGCTGATAAATGACAACCCACTGATGACAACTATAATTAAAAATCATCGAGGGACTCCATATATACAAAAAATCATCAAAATCGAGCAAGCGGTTTAGGAAAAGAAGAATTGCGAACACGCCAAAATTGTAAAGGTACATAAAAATATAGGACTAAATTTGATTTTTATACAATTATTTTAATTATAACAGTGTTTAAAACTGTAGTATTTTCACATAATTTTAATTATGTCTAAATTAAACGTTACTTGAAGTTTATTATTCTAGAAATCTAGAAATATCTATCTAATATTAGTAGAAAATAATACAATTCCAAAATCTCACATTACCAACGACCTACGAACTATACATATGTGCGTTTCCTCATACGCCATGAAAGCTACTAGTATGAAGCTAAGTGCTAAGGGTGTGCGAAAACACTTCCATCTCCATAACAACCACGGCTCAGGCGTCAATACTCACACCTCTCCACATCCATTATATAACACTTCGGAAAAAATATTTTAAGATAAACATAAAATATGGAAAGTGACGATAACGCTAAAGCGCAAGCCAGATCTATCCTCGGCCCGACCAAAGACGCCGAATTCTTACAAAGCTTCGTTCGTGTTGGCATCGCTGACGATGACGATGAGATCCCAACGCCAAAAGCAACTATCAGCAAGAGAGTTCCTCAATCGGCAGAAAAGAATCGCGAACTCGAAGTCGAAGATGACAAGTTTGCAGCTAAAGATAAAAAAGACGCAGCCAAACCCCGTAAAAGACGTGATCGAAAGCAGAAGAGAGAAAGAAGACGACGCGAAGAAGAATTGTATACAGATAAAGATCGTGCAGCAGCCGTGGTGATGGGATACAAGGATATTAAACAGTCATTAACCTTGAAGGATAAAGCAGAGAGGAGTAACGCTTTGCAGTTACCCGTAGAAGCTGATTCTGGTACACTCCTTGCATTGGCTCAAGCGGAGATGATGAGAAAGCGGTATCGTAATGCAGTGTTATTTGTGAATAAGGTAAAAAGTCAAGAAAAACAACTTTTATAAAAATTATACTATAATAATTATATTTGATAAATAATAATGTAGCTGTATAAATTTGCAATCTTCATACATAAATATAATTGAAGTGTCTGTTGTGAACAGATTTTGACGAGATCTAGGTAATGGCAGAGTGGTGAGTTTTTCTTCAGGGGGCTAAGAAGCAATAATAAAACAGAGGTTATTTAAAATTATTAGAATAATCACAAGGGTTAAGTAATAATGAAAACATAAATTAAAAATCGTCCCATAAGTAATCCAAGTAATATACGTAATTTTCATGAAACAGTTAAACTATTTTTAAGAGAACGAAGAAACTAGCAACATCTAGTATTATATAAATTATCACAGAACAAAGACTCTTCTCTTTCTTCCGTGTAAATTATAACCGAAATGTAAATATAATAAAGGCATAAGTATATTTTATTTCTCATGTACTAATTTAAGAATTTAAATATATTGTGACGTAAACATTTAGTAAATATTGAATTCATAATTAATGTTGCAATGAATACTTTCATTTCAGGCAATAGAACTAGCTCCTGAAGAAAAAGCAGCATATGTTGCGCGCAGCAAATGTCATCTACTACTCGGAGAACCCCGTTTAGCGTTGGTAGACGCAGAAGAAGCGTTGAGACTAGATCCAAAGGATGCGAAGGCGCTACTTCGGAAGGCTGAAGCTCTGTATTATTGTGGAGAGTTCGAAATGAGTTTAGTGCATTACCATCGAGGGTTGCGCGCTCGACCAGACTTGAACGACTTTAGACTTGGGGTACAGAAAGCACAAGTAAGTTTTTTGTGTTTTAAATATAACAAATTAAAAGAATTTTGAAAATGTTTTATTTAGAAAATTTAGAATTTTGTAAAGTGGTAACGAGTAAGCAATAGTTTTTTTTTTAAATTTAAAGCAAGTTTTATTTTTCACACTTACTCTCCTGGCTCAAAGAATCTCTATATAAATTTTTAGACAAAAGCGCGACACGTCATATGCGAATTCTCTCTAATTCGTACGTCAGGGTCACAACATTTTTCTCTATCGTACCACTCTAGTATAATTTTAGGCCGATTTGCCAGAAATCCATAAGCTGGGTAACCAAATAGACTTTTTACAAAAATTTTTGCGTAACAAAAATTTAATATCTAATGTATGATTAATGTATACAAAAAAATAAAATTGAAATGTCTGTTTGTAATGTAATGTAATAGCTATTTACTCAATGGATGAAAGTATACACAGTAGTTACAGCAAAAAGAAAATAATGTTTGTTTGTCTATTCGTTCCGGCTAATATCCGAAATTGTTGGATCGACTTTTATTTACATTTTACTTTATATAAAAGTTAGGATTCCGCGCCATTATAAGTAAAGAAGCTCTGCCCAGTACCGTGCGCGACCTATACGCGCATGTTTACGCTGAACTTTTTGAAGTGAAACTTTTTTGCATCGCCTCAAATATTTTCGCCCATCTATCGCATGTCGCATTACAGCCGATCGTGGAGTAGGTGTAAAAGTGGAAGGCGCTTGACAAAGCAGCCAAGGCCAGTATGGCGGCACCAAAGAGTATAATAAGTAATATAGTAAGGCGGCACCCGTGGCTCAATTCAAAATGATTCAATGATTTAAATAAATATTGTGCTCAGTGTTATAACATGATTGTGTTATGTATTAATACGCATATTGAAATGAAAATGTATAGTTGAATATCGTATCTACTTATTGATTTCTCATTATCACTCCCATTTTCCAATTATTAAGTTGAGATTAAAAACGCGATTTTAATATTCTATTTCAAAGAATTTTCCGAAAAATTTCAGTTAAATGCCCACGATCCCAAAAAAGTTTCACTTGCACCGTGATTTAATAAAACCACACATTTTTTTATTAACATTTCAAGTATATATTTAAATAGTTTCTTATGTAAATAAAATTACAGGAAGCAATAGAAAACACAATTGGAGCTGTCAAAACAGTAAAAAAGGTCACAAAACGATCATCATCCAAGTCGTCGCGTCCAGTTCTCGGACAACTCATGTCAGATAAAATCTATCTGGAAAATTTAATGAAGAATCCGGATCTAGCCATAGCTGACAAGAAAAATCAAAAAGTACTCAAACAAGCAGAAGAAGCCATAAGGTTTTTGGAAAATAGAGAAGAATTTTGGAGACAACAACAAACTTCTAAAAGCAATTAAATTATTAAATTGTTTTGTAGCATTTTTAGTTTTTAATTATGGCAATTATATTTGTTATTATTTAAAATTAAAATCGCTGAAGTTAATTAACCGTTTCAATTGCTAATTACCTACTATAACCTTAAATCGAATAATGTATAAAGATTGCAACCATTTTAAAATGACATATCACCTGAAACTTGAAAGCGTAATCCGGTGAAGCAGTAAAGGCTTGTCAGACCAAAGCGTTACCAGTTCGAATAAGAAGGCTTGAAAGTCTTATGTTCGCGGAGTAACGATTAACATTTAGTAATGTTAAAAAATATTGAATTTAATTACTGTTATTTGAAATACATAAAACTATGATGTAAACTATATATAACGTTTTTATCTACATGCCAGTCTTTATGATAATTAGTCATGTGATTTTATATGCTTATTTTTATTATCTATGCTGGCCTCATGCAGCCTTATACAGACGTGGCCTGTGATTGGCTATCATGAGACCCGTCATAAACACATGGAATTGGTTATCATGCGACTTCATATACACATGGCTTGGGATTGATTGTCATGCTATCAGTCATAAACTTTAGTCGGATCAGCATCTGGCTTAGCCACACTTGAGTTAAAATCGGTTCTCATTGAACATTACACAGACGGGACTCGGGATTAGCTAGATAGATAGAACAATCTGGTGTAGATGTGGATTAGATGTCATGTCATTTTGCATAGTCGTGGTTTGCGATTGACTGCCATGCAGCTTACGCAAATGAGGCTTAGGATTGGCTAAAGCTAACTAGAACCTGCTATCCAATGTGTAGTCCGGTGAAGCTGTTAAAGCCTTACTAGGCTAATAGCCTAGTTAGTTGAAAAAAAGCTATCCAATGACAATGAATGAGACATTAAAATAACCATAGACAAAAAAGACTACTTGACAATAACCTACAAATACCTGTTTGCATTGTTTAATTTCTCAGTATATAAATATCTTATCTATGTTTTCATTCATGTTAGCTAAACTTCTATCAACTTATGTACACAGTACATGTACACAGAGTACCTTATATGTATATGAGCATTAAAAAAACTACATTAAAAGAAATAACATTTTATTTGTTCCATCGGCTTATTCGTAATGTCAGCTACAACAAACCAGCGAGCCGACGCACGTAGTCTCTCACATAATCCATTATTTAAAGTTAAAAATATATTTACGACACGAACGACCATGCTAAAGCACTCATTCTATTTACAATATTTACACACACGTATGTCAGAATTATCGAAAATATGTTCATCTTTATATATCTCACGATATTAAAATAATAAAACAAGTGTGTATTGTATAATGAATATTTCGTTCCCTTTCCGGATATAGCAAGTGACATTTGTCTACAAAATTAAATTATTAGTGAAAACATTTTTCGGTACTTCAAATATTTAAAACAGAACTTTAAATATTCAGAGTGATGACAAGAATTTTTCTTAAATGTTTTTTACTACTAAAACTCGAAAACCGAAAACCGATTTTATCGGTTTCTCTAAAATCGTGTTTTTAAAGTTACGAGTTTCGTCCAGAAAACGAATGAAATGCTGTTCCAATCATTCATTGTATAAATAGTACATGATAAGATACACAAAGACTGAACCTACAAACACAAATTAAGAAATTTCATACACAATTCTTTTAACATACGATTGCGGAAACATAAAGCTTTGCGTTGATTTATTGAATGTATACTATACATGTATCAGCAGAGCATATACTACGTTTTAAAATCGTATAAAAACATTTTTTAAAAATCTATTTAAAATGAACACTGTTCAGAAAAATCGATTAGCATTGGTTGAGACCATGAATTTAAAAACCGGTAAAATAATAATAAATAATATAAAATAATGTCCAAAACCATTTCACTCATGAGAGTATTTTATAGATGGACATTGTGTCCATTTAATTCAACTAATATATATTTAAAAAATAATGTGCTTTTTAACACTAACAATACATGTATAGTTACAATACCGTAAGTAAAATAAATATACAATCTATATCTATTGTCTTTGTTTCTTTGATCCGTTAAGGACAAACCCATATATATATATAATCAACTTACTATGAGAAGTTAATAACAGTGAAATTTTAAATAGGTTAAGCTTATTCATTCAAATATACAAATGTCTAAAATAATGAGAACTATCTTACGAAGAATTATTTGAAAGTTACTCGTCAGTCAACTTCATGCAATTTCAAATGAGAAGATAATCAAGTCCGTGCCAACTTCATTCACTACTTGTTAAAATTTTACTGTCAGCAACAAATATATATATATATATATTGTATAAAATATTTTTTATTACACACAATCGACAATTAAAATTACTAAAATAGAATAGTAGGTACGTAAATAACGATGTATAAAATAATTGAAATTTATTTAAACAGTTTTTAGATTAAGAAGTCGAATATTCTCCGTGTTATTACAAAAAAGTTAAATACTTGCTTTAAAAAGGTTTCGACTTAAACGCACCGCGCTCGGTCGAGGCAAGTTCGCGTTATCCTTTTTCGCAAGTCTAACCCAACGTAACTAAAGCGAGACAAAAGAGCAAGATGGTGAACATTCAGCGACCGCGGTGCATTTAATTCGAAACTTTTTTGAAGCCAGGATTCCATACGTATTTAACGTTTTTTGTAATAACACCGTCTATGTTTATGTTTATAATAATTTTGTTTCAAATATATTTTAGTGTGCAATGCCAAGACCAATAATTCTTGAAAGTAAATATAAATAGGAACAATATTAATTCTAAAACTTCGTACCGCACGATCTATTTCCCTTTGTCGGTTGCTTTTTGATAAAATAATGATTTATTAATAATTATAATAGAGGTCCCTTTAAAGATTGATGATAAATGTTTTTTCCGATTGTACATTTGCAAGATGGCGGCTTGACAATTATATTTTTAATTGAAACGTATAATACGTCCATCATTGGATCGTATTTAATTAATCTGTATATACAAATAATAAGACGAGCTTAGTATATTGAGAAATATACATCATTACTTGTGAGTTCAATAAAATTCCAGACAGGACATATTGGACTGAAAATTTCCATTAAAAAAGTTTTATGTTTCAGCGACACAGATTATACAAGTTCTATAATATTGAATGTTTATACTTAACGATAAGAAAATAGACATTATATTCTAAATAATTCATTTCACATATTTCTATAGTCATTTTCAATAGACACCCAATGAACACATGACTATAATTTGACATCATACTCGCACACCCCATATGTTCTATATGCTTACTGGGTTATGATCAACATTGCATGAAAGTATTAATAATACTGTACTTATAAATCAATCATTAGAAATCCATATTCGAGTCACAGAACCCACGTACATTAACATAGTAATATATATTTATGTTTACAATCCTACATCGCTAGAGATCATCGTTCATTCATCTCAAGATATAATAATCACACATGAATCGTCTAAAAGGAAAATCATTTCATTAATTTTCGACAAATACTAATCCATATCTATCTGAAACACTATGTACATAGTTTAAAATTTAATATTCTAACTAATTCTCTATAGATTGTAAATACAATTAATTGATCAGACAATCCGCATATTTATATCTAAAAAGTAGTTTTTTGATCTAGCACTACCAGTGTAGTGGTGTTTCGTAAAAAAAAAATATACACCCATAATCTTAGATACAAAGTAGGTATCAGAACTCATCAAGAGAGAAGCAATATTATTTACTAAGATTCAAAAATTTATTTACATTTAAAAACGCCCTAAAAACAGTAAATAGGAAAATTATTCTATTCATTGCCTGTTAAAAGTAATTATGATCACTTCGTCATATATATTTTTTTTTATTAATTACAATTGAGTGTAAAGAATGTCATATAACTTTGATCAACTTGTATTTGTATACAGTGCTGCCAACGTCACATGATCAGAATATCTTCAAAGTTCGAATAACATCTCAGCAAAATTGGTGGCTCTAGTGGTGGCACTGTTCCTAGAAATTTTTAGCGAATTTTGTGGCAACCCGAAATTCAATATGCCTTTTATAATTTCAATTCAAGTGTGAAAAATAACCTAAATAAAATAACGGAAAACTTACAAAATAATCTGTATCAATGACACTTCACAGACTGAGAAAGATTTTAATTGCATACATGCAAGAAGAACAGATAACATTAGAAAATACCATTGACTGGATTCAAAATTCTTAACTGACCGTGAACAGAAAATAACTAATATTTAAATAAAACAGAACTTTAAAAAAAAATCATAATAAATTTTAAAATGATTCGATAATTTTCCAGAGACGGGTGATGTATCAAGTGAGGCTTGTGACTTCACTAGACATGTATTACCGAAGTAATTAAATGTTCTATACAGATATACAAACATAGGTATTTATTGATACTCATAATTATATATAATAATTTGCTAAATGTTGTCTATCCATAAACTAACCCTAAACGTATCTTATGAATTGAAATGCAGTGTACTTCTCAAATTATCGTCAGAAACCAGAATCAATGTTACAATCGAGAGAACTGGTAGGTCTACAACTCTGTGTCAAATATAAATTTCAAATTTTTATTATGTCCAGAAATGATTTTTTTTCTATTTGGGTATAAAAAAAACCATTTTCGAAATTTCACTAGTATGTTCCTGAAATGAGATTGCTAATAATATGTATTGTATATATTGAAGAATTTTGTCAAGGTGTTTTTCAAATCATATTGTTCTTTTTGTCAACTAAAAAATACATTAAAATTTATACCCCATATGCAGCAATTATTCATATGAATAAGATAAAAAATAATACTTTTAGTATTCTAAAATTCGATTGAAAATTTCCTGATTTCATTTTCCTCATAACTATGGGGTAATTTAAGACCTGGAGGCAACTCTAGTATATCTGATCAATTTTCTTAGAGCAATAGAAGCTCTAAATCAAAACTTTTATGTAAAAAATGTATGTACAAATGTAAAACAACTGTCTATTTTAAAATTTGAATTAATAGTCACAATATGCTTACGGTCAAATGTTTTTTTACTCACAAGGATGTTTTAATTATTGTGAATTAAACAAAGTAATATCAAGAGATACCTTGGATAGTTCTTCAGAGGTCTATCTTGAATCAAATCGAATCTGCTTTTCGAAAGACTTCTGATAATTTCTGTTCAGTTTCTTGCATTAACATTGCCGCGACCAGAACGGATCACAATTATTTGACTACATTATTGATAACGAAATGTTAAAAGTTTCACATCACACTTGTTACACGTCATTAATATGAGCCGCACACATCACTGTATCAGAGTTGACTCAAGAATAAACAGTCTATGAAATTCTTAGCACAACAACAGATCGTTAGATCCACATTGGAATAGTCCTGAGTTATCGATAAAAGTTTTTATCGATAAGAGACGCGAATCAGCGTGCACCGGCGCGGCTCCTGATCCAGGAGGTCCAAGGTCAGGGTCTCTGACGTCGCGGCCGGTTCCCCTTCTGCTAATCGACTTCTTCCGGAGGCCGCTTGTACACGGGACCAAACTTCGCCATGTACTTGCGTACGAATGTCTTCGCCTTCGCTCGTACCGAATCAGTCACGACCAGCTCTTCAACGGCCCGACAGTGTTTCAATTCTTTCAGCATCACGAAGTGGGTTAACTACAACAAAAAATAATCCAAATTATTACAGTTAATCGATAAATAAACATGAGAAATGATCTTATAGTACCACCATAATATGTGAGAAAATATAGAACTGAATTTCTCGGAGGTTGCTCGGAGAGTGACTGTTACAATACTTTTTAATAACGAAAAGGTCTATGGCCCTGTATTGGGGTTTCTTACAAGTGGATGCGATAGTAACTGAAATAACAAAGGCGTGGGAACATTCAATCTATGCCGCGCAGATATGGGAGTAATGTCTTTTTCATTTTTTTTACCGCTCTTATTATAGCAATAAGTTCGAACTTGAGCATATTATAGTCAAGAGTTGATTAAAAAAAAAGGTTAAAATATTTCTATAATGATCTACAATTTGCATTTATTTACGATTGTCTAGATATTATACAAATAATTGTTGTATAAACAACGTATTTGGGTAAGGCCGCTAAAATTTTCACTGACGACATAAAAGTTTCATAGTAAGTTTCATAGTTACACAAAAATAACCAAACTTTTTGGTAATGTGGTTTTAATGTTAGATTTATGAAATCTAAGAAAAAAGAAAAATTATTCGAATATTTGATGTCAAAGAACAACGCTTTATTTTTGCCTAAAGTTGAAATTCCTAAGTAGCATTACAGTTAATATTTTATTTTAAATAAACTTGTTAAGTACAGTTCATGATTGATCTTATAGTACCACCATAATATGTGAGAAAATATAGAACTGAATTTCTCGGAGTTTGCTCGGAGAGTGACCGTGACAATACTTTTTATTAAGGAAAAGGACTATGGCCCTGTATTGGGGTCTCTTACAAGCGGATGTGATGGTAACTGAAATAACACAGGCGTGGGAACATTCAATCTATGCCGCGCAGATATGGGAGTAAAGTCTTCTTCATTTTTTTTACCACTCTTAATATAGTAATAAGTTCGAACTTGCGCATAATATAGTCAAGAGTAGATTGAAAAAAGGTTAAAATATTTCTATAAGGATCTACAATTTGCATTTATTTACGATTGTAAAGCCGTTAAGATTTTCACTTATAACTTTTTGGTAATGTGGTTTTAATGTTAGATTTATGAAACCTAAGAAGAAAAAAAAACTTATATCGAACATTTTATGTCAATGAACAATGCTGTATTTTTGCCTTAAGTTGGGTTTTTTTTTTCGAACTGACTACGCTATTGACCATACGAGGTCTTAACAGCTTCACCGGACTACTAAGGCGAGCGCTTAAGGCACTCAGCCGATTTTGAGAAATGATCTTATAGTACCACCATAATATGTGAGAAAATATAGAACTGAATTTCTCGGAGTTTGCTCGGAGAGTGACCGTGACAATACTTTTTATTAAGGAAAAGGACTATGGCCCTGTATTGGGGTCTCTTACAAGCGGATGTGATGGTAACTGAAATAACACAGGCGTGGGAACATTCAATCTATGCCGCGCAGATATGGGAGTAAAGTCTTCTTCATTTTTTTTACCACTCTTAATATAGTAATAAGTTCGAACTTGCGCATAATATAGTCAAGAGTAGATTGAAAAAAGGTTAAAATATTTCTATAAGGATCTACAATTTGCATTTATTTACGATTGTAAAGCCGTTAAGATTTTCACTTATAACTTTTTGGTAATGTGGTTTTAATGTTAGATTTATGAAACCTAAGAAGAAAAAAAAACTTATATCGAACATTTTATGTCAATGAACAATGCTGTATTTTTGCCTTAAGTTGGGTTTTTTTTTTCGAACTGACTACGCTATTGACCATACGAGGTCTTAACAGCTTCACCGGACTACTAAGGCGAGCGCTACAGTTCATGATTTTGAAAGGCTAGAGAATAAATCACTTTGCAGATTCCAACCATAAGGAGAGTTATAATATTTAAGGGCGTCTTAAAATTGACGTTAAATTTTTTTTTTATTTGCTCCGGTACAGGTACAAGTAGAACAATCTAGTAAGTAGAAAAACGTTTTCGTAAAAAGTATCGGTCTGAATTGCGTAAAATTAGGGTGTCGCCATAGTTGCACAGGGTTAACCCTGTTTTTATTCTTCAATTATTTCAACAAGTTTTATAAAAGTAACACTTAAAATCACTAACCTAAGAAGAAAAAAAAACTTATATCGAACATTTTATGTCAATGAACAATGCTGTATTTTTGCCTTAAGTTGGGTTTTTTTTTTCGAACTGACTACGCTATTGACCATACGAGGTCTTAACAGCTTCACCGGACTACTAAGGCGAGCGCTTAAGGCACTCAGCCGATGAAGCCTTAAGTTGAAATTCCTAAGTAGCATTACAGTTAATATTTTTCTTTAAATAATTGGAAAGGCTAGCGAATAAATCACTTCGCAGATTCCAACCATAAGGAGAGTTATAATATTTAAGTGCGTCTTAAAATTGACGTTAATTTTTTTTTTATTATTTGCTCCGGTACAAGTGCAAATAATAATAAATAATAATAATAAAGTCTTTATTTAACAAAAATGAGTTACATGGCATAAAAATCAACCGTAGATTCCCACACTAGGAACTGAATCCTGTGTCGTGGGTAAATCAACAATCTCTAGTAAGTAGAACAACGTTATCATAAAAAGTGTCCGTCGCAATTTTATTCTTCAATTATTTCAACAAGTTTTATAAAAGTAACACTTAAAAATCACTAAATGTATTTACGTATGTAAATGTAGTTACGTACATTATTAAAAGTTCAAAAAAATTCTATCATAATCCAATCTTTTCTTACAGCAGTTATTTTAGATTACATTTACAAGATTATTTTCGTACTATAATCTTTCCCGAACGTCATTTTGGAGGGTCTTGGAACTGTTATTTGGTGCTTGGAACTGGACACTTTTTCACCATGTCTCCCATATGAAATAGTACTCCTTACCTCTACGCTTATTCATTTATATGTAAATTTGTGTGTTTTACTTATATTTTCGGCAACCCTTCATCTACTATATTACAAGTCTCTTGGCGATCACTTCAATGTTCTAACAAATTGTGGGCCGTTTATTAGAACCTTCCAGGGAATTCTTGTGCCAACTCGGTATCCATGCTTTGTGGTATTATTTCCCGTCCACTTTACTCATGCACAGTAACCAAATTATATTACGTGAAACACCACCAATATTACAAAATATAGAACAAAATAACACAAGATTATAAGTAAAATATAAATCCACGTAAATCCAAGTAAAATCCACTACATGACATTCCAAGATACCGCCAAAAACTGTAAATCTGTGTTCCGAGCATCTATATTCAAAGTGGTTAAATAGTTTGGCGAGTATTGGGTTATAGGAGGTTGGGTTATAGGAACTGACCTTCAGGGCTAGTTGATATTGTGGACTACATTATAGGACGATATAGAACAGTATAGGACATTATAGGAACTGACCTTCAGGGCTAGTTGATATAGTGGACTACATTATGGGACGGTATATGACAATATAGGATCTGACCTTCCGGGCTAGGTATTTGGAGTGGACTACATTATGATGGTGTAGGACAGTATAGGACATTATTGGAACTGACCTTCGGGGCTAAGTGTTCGGAGTGGAGTACATTATAGGAACTTGACCTTCGGGACTAGGGGTTCGGACTGACCTACATTATAGGACGGTATAGGACGTTATAGAAACTGACCTTCAGGGCTAGTTTTTTGGAATGGACTACATTATAACACTGTATAGGACATTAAAGGAACTGACTTTCGGGGCTAGGGGTTCGGAGTGGACTAAATTATAGGACGATATTGAACATTATAGGAACTGACATTCAGGGCTAGTTTTTTGAAATGGACTACATTATTACACTGTATAGGACATTATAGGAACTGACTTTCGGGGCTAGGGGTTCGGAGGACAGTATTGGACATTATAGGAACTGACCTTCGGGGCTAGTTTTTTGGAATGGACTATATTATAACACTGTATAGGACATTATAGAACAATTTAGGACATTATAGGAACTGACCTTCCGTGCTAGATGTTTGAAATCGGCGGTGCAGGTGATCCGTCCGGCGGGCGCGTCCGAGTGCCGGTACGGGTTGAGGTGGTGCACCATCACGCTCGCCATCGCGCTACGGAACTGCTCCTTGATGCGGCGCGCACTCTCCAGCTTCTCGCCTGGCGACGCCGGGGGAGGAGACTCTGGCACCGCCACAGCGGGTGGAGGGGAGTCCGCCTCCACCTCGACCGCCGCTCCCGACACACCCGCGACCTCCTCCAGCTCCTCCTCCAATTCGCTGTCAGTCTCGGCCAGGTCCACAAAACTCTACCGATACAATTATATGTGTCGTTACATTTCAACATAAGCTATATGATATTTTAACAGTTCGTAATACTTTACGTAGGTTCATTCATCGGACCGTGGAGATTCCGGCGCGGGACATTGTGGATTACAGTTTAAAAATGGCAAGAAAAAAATTGACAATATAGTATAATGTAAAGTAACGTATAATATTTAATAGTGAAGTGGAATAACAAATAACAATAGTTGCGTCAGCAAAAAAAGACGCGGACCAAGAGTCTGCAGGAACAAAAAAAAATACTATACATTATTTTTCAAGTTCTTCAAATTTTATACATGTAAAATATAAAGAAAATTAAAAAACAACCAAGGACTTTATAGACGGCACAATTTGAACTTCGTTCTCAGTATATAATGTCTCGCCCTAACATGCCAGAGTGGTGCGTTCCGAACGACATCTTTTTGCTTCATTGAGTGGAATAAAACAACCAGACAGGATTTAAAATATTAAGTTTCGAATACGGTAAGTACATTAATATATATTTTATTGTTAGGTAAAACGCTTCTATTAGATGAATATATGAAAATTATATTTTTTTAGTGATAAAAATATAAACAAAGGCAACACTAAGGACAAAGGCATACAAGTAGGCGACATTTTGGTACAGCGGATTTTTTGTGAGCAAACTATTATAGAGATATTAAATAAAAGACATTAACTTTTTTTTCTTACCGTAAGCTTCTCCTGAATTCCTTTTAATTTTAACTTGCCACTTGATAACAGACGAACTTTCTGCAGTAATTTCTCTCGTCTTTTTCGTAATTTCTCCTTCGTCTGTTTGTAGCGTTTCACTTCTAGTCGACCCGCTAACTTGTCTTCTTCTGTTCTCGGCTATTCAATCAAAATTGTTTTTTTTTACTTACAAATACACACAAATCGCGACCCGACACATGAGTACAATTTTTTGTACAAATACTATTTCTCCTTTCCAAATATCTGATACGTAATAAATTTAATAAAAAAATAGAAGTAATAATACGCGCACACCTTGAAAAATCAAATGGAACGCTATTGGTTGAAAATCATTATGACTATGACATTTATTTGGTATGCGAGGATATAATTTATCATTTTTTTTATACGAAGCACTCTGTATAATAATCCGAATTTATGGTGATAAATGCATTTGTAAGAAAACGTCACATAATACTTGTATTATCATAGTTATTTAATTACTTTTATAGAAACCATACTATTGACCTTAACGTTTTGACTAACTACTATTGACCGATAATAAATTAATTACTATTCCATTTACAAAAACTGCAACCTAAAAAAATTAAACGGGTCATAAAAGTTTTTTTTATTCAAATTGTTTTTGGGTTGGGACAGAAATATGAACATGTCCTGAAATTTTTGTTTAATGGGGTAGCAAAGAAAAAAAATGACACTTTACTTACACTAATAGGTCTCTCTGAAACGAGACCGACACGTCGTTTCCGAGGTCTCAGGTTCACCAACGCGTGCTCCGGTATCAAGCCGTTGCGTGATTCTTCTTTTATAACTGGTACATTTAAAAAGTAACATATAACTGAGTGGTTACATTTCAAAATGACCAGAGTTCAATAATAGCAGTTTTGATTTTTTTTTAAGATCTTAAAATTGTATACACGTAAAATTTGAGTATTATAAAAAAAGAACGACAAATGATATGATCTTATATAGACGACTAACATTAGACTTATTTTGAATGACTCATTATTTTTTAAACTTGTACTTCTTTTGGCGCGATAGAGAAAAATGACGCGAGTAAAAAAAAACAACCGTCACGAAAAATCGACATCCTGAAGATAGCTATAGTCAACTTTTTCTATTGTCAGTGTCGTTTTTTCTACAAACGTAGAATAAGGCGAAAGATAAAAATTTTAAAAAAGTTTTTTATCTTGTTACGCCAAAGAAGTATAACTTCTAACGTGTGTACGTAAGTACACACACACTTTTTTTTACTGATTACGCTACAGTTTCACCAGACTACAAAAAGATTAACCACAATCTCGCCTCATGTCGAATGAAGATGTGGTTCAAGATCTAAAACTTTAGCTTGGAGAAAAGCTTTTAAACACTCGTTTGATTGCCAGAACATATCTATAGATGCTTAAAGATACAGTTCAAAATGTAATTACTGAGTCACAGCAACGTATGTCCGGGTCTGCTAGTATAATATAATTGAGATATACCTTCATAAATGCCATTGACACCTTCCACCAGTTTCCCTTTGAGTTGCCGCCTCACGAGAGGACTGTCCAGAGCGTTCACCTGTTCCTCTTCCTCCTCTGTCGAACTTTCCTCTGCAAATGGTATTAAAATATTGATAAATACAAAAATAAACACGACGACACCCTGTCGATCTGAATGCTAAATATTAATTACTAGCCTCTGCCCGCGACTTCGCGTGGAATAGTTACTTTGGGCTGACGCTAACACGCAGCGGAAGCTCCCAAGGAGAAATAAAACCCCGATTTTGAAACATTCTTCATTGGTGCTACCGCTCGTATTGGTTTTAGCGTGATGATATATAGCTTATAACCTTGCTTGATAAATGAGCTATATAACACTGAAAGAATTTTTCAAATCGGACCAGTAGTTCCTGAGATTACCCCTTACAACGTCACAAATTCACAAACTTTACCTCTTTATAATATTAATACTATTAGTATAGAAGTATCGATTAGCTGATACCCGCGACTTCGTCTACATCGTATATTATCTTTTAAAATCCACTACATGACATTC
The DNA here is from genome assembly GCA_015888305.1 of Antheraea pernyi. Lineage (NCBI taxonomy): Eukaryota > Metazoa > Arthropoda > Insecta > Lepidoptera > Saturniidae > Antheraea > Antheraea pernyi. The sequence continues at coordinate 60,985 of MU159754.1, forward strand.
CAAGATACCGCCAAAAACTGTAAATCTGTGTTCCGAGCATCTATATTCAAAGTGGTTAAATAGTTTGGCGAGTATTGGGTTATAGGAGGTTGGGTTATAGGAACTGACCTTCAGGGCTAGTTGATATAGTGGACTACATTATAGGACGATATAGAACAGTATAGGACATTATAGGAACTGACCTTCAGGGCTAGTTGATATAGTGGACTACATTATGGGACGGTATATGACAATATAGGATCTGACCTTCCGGCCTAGGTATTTGGAGTGGACTACATTATGATGGTGTAGGACAGTATGGGACATTATTGGAACTGACCTTCGGGGCTAAGTGTTCGGAGTGGAGTACATTATAGGAACTTGACCTTCGGGACTAGGGGTTCGGACTGGCCTACATTATAGGACGGTATAGGACGTTATAGAAACTGACCTTCAGGGCTAGTTTTTTGGAATGGACTACATTATAACACTGTATAGGACATTAAAGGAACTGACTTTCGGGGCTAGGGGTTCGGAGTGGACTAAATTATAGGACGATATTGAACATTATAGGAACTGACATTCAGGGCTAGTTTTTTGAAATGGACTACATTATTACACTGTATAGGACATTATAGGAACTGACTTTCGGGGCTAGGGGTTCGGAGTGGACTACATTATAGGACAGTATTGGACATTATAGGAACTGACCTTCGGGGCTAGTTTTTTGGAATGGACTATATTATAACACTGTATAGGACATTATAGAACAATTTAGGACATTATAGGAACTGACCTTCGGGGCTAGTTTTTTGGAATGGACTATATTATAACACTGTATAGGACATTATAGGAACTGACTTTCGGGGCTAGGGGTTCGGAGTGGACTACATTATAGGACAGTATTGGACATTATAGGAACTGACCTTCGGGGCTAGTTTTTTGGAATGGACTATATTATAACACTGTATAGGACATTATAGAACAATTTAGGACATTATAGGAACTGACCTTCGGGGCCCGCCGGACGGATCACCTGCACCGCCGATTTCAAACATCTAGCACGGAAGGTCAGTTCCTATAATGTCCTAAATTGTTCTATAATGTCCTATACAGTGTTATAATATAGCGTGCTAGATGTTTGAAATCGGCGGTGCAGGTGATCCGTCCGGCGGGCGCGTCCGAGTGCCGGTACGGGTTGAGGTGGTGCACCATCACGCTCGCCATCGCGCTACGGAACTGCTCCTTGATGCGGCGCGCACTCTCCAGCTTCTCGCCTGGCGACGCCGGGGGAGGAGACTCTGGCACCGCCACAGCGGGTGGAGGGGAGTCCGCCTCCACCTCGACCGCCGCTCCCGACACACCCGCGACCTCCTCCAGCTCCTCCTCCAATTCGCTGTCAGTCTCGGCCAGGTCCACAAAACTCTACCGATACAATTATATGTGTCGTTACATTTCAAAATAAGCTAAATCATATTTTAACAGTTCGTAATACTTTACGTAGGTTCATTAATCGGGCCGTGGAGATTCCGGCGCGGGACATTGTGGATTACAGTTTAAAAATGGCAAGAAAAAAATTGACAATATAGTATAATGTAAAGTAACGTATAATATTTAATAGTGAAGTAGAATAACAAATAACAATAGTTGCGTCAACAAAAAAAGGCGCAGACCAAGAGTCTGCAGGAACAAAAAAAAAATACTATACATTATTTTTCAAGTTCTTCAAATTTTATACATGTAAAATATAAAGAAAATTAAAAAACAACTAAGGACTTTATAGACGGCACAATTTGAACTTCGTTCTCAGTGTATAATGTCTCGCCCTAACATGCCAGAGTGGTGCGTTCCGAACGACATCTTTTTGCTTCATTGAGTGGAATAAAACAACCAGACAGGATTTAAAATATTAAGTTTCGAATACGGTAAGTACATTAATATATATTTTATTGTTAGGTAAAACGCTTCTATTAGATGAATATATGAAAATTATATTTTTTTAGTGATAAAAATATAAACAAAGGCAACACTAAGGACAAAGGCATACAAGTAGGCGACATTTTGGTACAGCGGATTTTTTGTGAGCAAACTATTATAGAGATATTAAATAAAAGACATTAACTTTTTTTTTCTTACCGTAAGCTTCTCCTGAATTCCTTTTAATTTTAACTTGCCACTTGATAAGAGACGAACTTTCTGCAGTAACTTCTCTCGTCTTTTTCGTAATTTCTCCTTCGTCTGTTTGTAGCGTTTCACTTCTAGTCGACCCGCTAACTTGTCTTCTTCTGTTCTCGGCTATTCAATCAAAATTGTTTTTTTTTACTTACAAATACACACAAATCGCGACCCGACACATGAGTACAATTTTTTGTACAAATACTATTTCTCCTTTCCAAATATCTGATACGTAATAAATTTAATAAAAAAATAGAAGTAATAATACGCGCACACCTTGAAAAATCAAATGGAACGCTATTGGTTGAAAATCATTATGACTATGACATTTATTTGGTATGCGAGGATATAATTTATCATTTTTTTTATACGAAGCACTCTGTATAATAATGTGAAATTAGATGCATTTATGGTGATAAATGCATTTGTAGGAATACGTCACATAATACTTGTATTATCATAGTTATTTAATTACATTTATACGAAACCATACTATTGACCTTAACGTTTTGACTAACTACTATTGACCAATAATAAATTAATTACTATTCCATTTACAAAAACTGCAACCTAAAAAAATTAAACCGGTCATAAAAGTTTTTTTTATTCAAATTGTTTTTGGGTTGGGCCAGAAATATGAACATGTCCTGAAATTTTTGTTTAGTGGGGTAGCAAAGAAAAAAAATGACACTTTACTTACACTAATAGGTCTCTCTGAAACGAGACCGACACGTCGTTTCCGAGGTCTCAGGTTCACCAACGCGTGCTCCGGTATCAAGCCGTTGCGTGATTCTTCTTTTATAACTGGTACATTTAAAAAGTAACATATAACTGAGTGGTTACATTTCAAAATGACCAGAGTTCAATTATAGCAGTTTTGATTTTTTTTAAACATCTTAAAATTGTATACACGTAAAATTTGAGTATTATAAAAAAAGAACGACAAATGATATGATCTTATATAGACGACTAACATTAGACTTATTTTGAATGACTCATTATTTTTTAAACTTGTACTTCTTTTGGCGCGATAGAGAAAAATGACGCGAGTAAAAAAAAACAACCGTCACGAAAAATCGACATCCTGAAGATAGCTATAGTCAACTTTTTCTATTGTCAGTGTCGTTTTTTCTACAAACGTAGAATAAGGCGAAAGATAAAAATTTTAAAAAAGTTTTTTATCTTGTTACGCCAAAGAAGTATAACTTCTAACGTGTGTACGTAAGTACACACACACTTTTTTTTACTGATTACGCTACAGTTTCACCAGACTACAAAAAGATTAACCACAATCTCGCCTCATGTCGAATGAAGATGTGGTTCAAGATCTAAAACTTTAGCTTGGAGAAAAGCTTTTAAACACTCATTTGATTGCCAGAATATATCTATAGATGCTTAAAGATACAGTTCAAAATGTAATTACTGAGTCACAGCAACGTATGTCCGGGTCTGCTAGTATAATATAATTGAGATATACCTTCATAAATGCCATTGACACCTTCCACCAGTTTCCCTTTGAGTTGCCGCCTCACGAGAGGACTGTCCAGAGCGTTCACCTGTTCCTCTTCCTCCTCTGTCGAACTTTCCTCTGCAAATGGTATTAAAATATTGATAAATACAAAAATAAACACGACACCACCCTGTCGATCTGAATGCTAAATATTAATTACTAGCCTCTGCCCGCGACTTCGCGTGGAATAGTTACTTTGGGCTGACGCTAACACGCAGCGGAAGCTCCCAAGGAGAAATAAAACCCCGATTTTGAAACATTCTTCATTGGTGCTACCGCTCGTATTGGTTTTAGCGTGATGATATATAGCTTATAACCTTGCTTGATAAATGAGCTATATAACACTGAAAGAATTTTTCAAATCGGACCAGTAGTTCCTGAGATTACCCCTTACAACGTCACAAATTCACAAACTTTACCTCTTTATAATATTAATACTATTAGTATAGAAGTATCGATTAGCTGATACCCGCGACTTCGTCTACATCGTATATTATATTTACAATATTTTTTTTGTATAGAGGGAAAACATCACACCGCTTGCCCCACTGCTTCACGTCAAGAAAACCGCTAACAGCTAAATGTATAGTATTTTTTTAAATTAGGACTAAGTGCGTGAGAAGTAAAACAAATAAAGTTCATCATAATCTGTTCAATGGTTATCAGAAATGCGCGTACGACAGGTCCCTATTATTTCATTTATATAGTAGCGACCTCGGCGGAAGTAGTTGATAATGAAAAAAAATCTTACGACTCAGACCGCAGTGCCACGTACTGGGAACGGTTGTGAATCTAAAATTCTTGATAAAAAATTTAGAATAAAACAAAAATGGTAACCTGATTGAGGGTCGGGCGGTGGTGGGGGCAGCCACTGCGGCTGTCGCCTCTTCACGTGGTAGTAGTAGGTGCGGCCGCGCTGGTCCTGCGCGCTACGCCACATCGACGGCAGCACCACCTCGCCCGCGGGGAGCGACCCCCCGCCCACACCGGACCCCCCTCAAAGCGACGACCGGCGTAGGAATCTAATAACACCATAACACAGAGCCATACTTCATTGGGAGCTTATACCAGGCGTCTGCTTAAAGGTTAACACCCTTCAATCGTAGCGTATATCATGGTCACTTTCAAAATATAAAATAATAATATCAAAACAAATACTAATAAACAACGAAGAGAACCTTAATTCAAGTTTGTTTTAAAACTTTTAAAAGTATGGGAACGATACTTTTATACTTTAATAAATCACATCTAGCTTCAATGAACAAAATTCAAGGGGCGCTTTTCAAGGTTAATCTTTACGTAATTCCTTATCGCCGGACCGCCGCACGGTCAAGCGAAGGGAAGAGAGTGCGTGTCAAGGTGCGGGACGCGGCCCGGAGTACACGACAGAACGTGATTAATTTATTACACCAGTTCGTTTTTAAGTAAATCACCTGATGTTGAGTGTATACCAGTTTTGCGTTTCTCTCGATAATTAGGTCAAATATTAAACACTTATTTTTTTAAATTGATTTAAAACTAGAAGCAAGTAATGAGTAATCTGTGAGAGTATTGCAACTATTTAACCAGTCATGCTGTATTACTTTTACTACCAAATACCCGCGACTTTGTTTTTTTTTAGCACGGCAAAGTGACTTTACTGTGCCTGGTGGTGAGCACAGTATAATCTTAAAACAATGGCGCCTACCGAGAGACACACTATCCCTCACCGGTCGCCGCTGTCATGCCGGCTTGCATAAATGTCTCTTCACGTTACGCTTGAAGGACCCCATATTATAGGAAGGAGGAAACACACTGGCCGGGAGATTGTTCCACAGCTTCACGGTACGGCAGAAATAAGAAGTTGCGAACTTTTTAGTTCGTGCCCAGATAGGATTTACCGTAAAGCTATGGGTGTCTGCGTTGTTTACTATTTTAACAACATACTTTATACAACGTGTCCCAAAACACAACGATAAGCAGGCACCAAAAGGTGAAATCTTAAAAAAATAGACACCTTTATTATATTTTTAAGTACCATTGCTGTAATTTTAAAAATACTTCTAATTGTTTTTATATTAGCAACGTAAGTAGCACTACTATCAATTATAACCATTACAAATCCCAGAATACCTGTAGTTTTGATACAAAAATCAACCAAAATTATGTTTTTTTCTTAAATTATATAAGATTTAGACTTTCAGTTCACTCATCACTCATCGTGGTTTAAAAAAAGTATTGATACTGATATAGCAATTTTTTTTTTAATTGGCGCAACTACTAACGATTCCAAAATGGTATAATATTCTAAGCAAACTAGCGACTAAAATATGCATTGTTAGTGTTAATTGTAATCAAATTTACTAGTATGTATTGAAAAGCTTCTTTGGTTCATTCATTCCTAATCCTTTTTCGGCATTACGTTTCGAACAAGACGAATTTTTATCATTGATATTTAAATTTTTATATGGCTTTAATATTTTAATTCTCCCTCAATTTTGCTTTTGTACAAAATATATTTCTATTGTTTTTATTCCATGCTTTCTTATATAAGATATATAAGTGTTGTTAAAATTTTAACTAACGCTTTTTAGAGCCATGGGTTTTTGATTGATATTGAAGTCGGTTAATACTTTTTTTTGAAAATTTACTTTATAACAACACACTTTATACAAGGTGTCCCAAAACACAACGATAAGCGGGCACCAAAAGGTGAAATCTTAAAAAAATAGACACCTTTATTATATTTTTAAGTACCATTGCTGTAATTTTAAAAATACTTCTAAGTTTTTTTATATTAGCAACGTAAGTAGCACTACTATCAATTATAACCATTACAAATCCCAGAATACCTGTAGTTTTGATACAAAAATCAACCAAAATTATGTTTTTTTCTTAAATTATATAAGATTTAGACTTTCAGTTCACTCATCACTCATCGTGGTTTAAAAAAAGTATTGATACTGATATAGCAATTTTTTTTTTAATTGGCGCAACTACTAACGATTCCAAAATGGTATAATATTCTAAGCAAACTAGCGACTAAAATATGCATTGTTAGTGTTAATTGTAATCAAATTTACTAGTATGTATTGAAAAGCTTCTTTGGTTCATTCATTCCTAATCCTTTTTCGGCATTACGTTTCGAACAAGACGAATTTTTATCATTGATATTTAAATTTTTATATGGCTTTAATATTTTAATTCTCCCTCAATTTTGCTTTTGTACAAAATATATTTCTATTGTTTTTATTCCATGCTTTCTTATATAAGATATATAAGTGTTGTTAAAATTTTAACTAATTTCATTTAAGGCTTTGCAATTGATCTTGATCAGGAAGATTTAAATACTAAGTAGGTCGGATTATTATTATGTGAGTTTCAATTACATTTCAAACTAAGCTAAATCCAATTGTACACGTTCCTTATATTTTATAGTTTTCTTTTCAAGATGATCAAATTTTGTACACATAAAATATGAAGATTACAAAAAAATTACTAAAAATCTTATGACCTACAAAATTTGAACTTCTTTCTTGATGTATAAAAACTGAAAATCTTTAAAAAATTAAACATTTTAAATGAATGATAACGACTCATGTATACAACAGACTGTCAAATATGTAATTAGATATATAGATATTAAATACCGGTTGGGTAGTATCAGGTTGCGGTGGTAAGTGCGGATGGGGAGCGAAAGGAGCAGTCGCTGGCGCCATCTGCTGGCCGAACATAAATCCACCCATTCCAAACCCTCCCATGCTCATCAAACTGTAAATATTATTTATAATTTCAACACATCTTCTTTACCATTATTTATTCAATCATACGGTTAAATAGTGTAACCATCTTTCATGTCGTCGATTGATTGATTACTCTATTTGTCGCAATTATATTATAACTATTTAGATACGTCTTAAGCGTTTCGACAAAGCCTTGTTAAATCATGGCTAGTTAGCTTATTTTTGACGGCTGCCCCGTCAATCCGCCCGTATCTAAGCAATATATAACTATTTCTTTTTCACCACCGATATTGAATATAGAAAGAAAGAAAGTGAAGAAGAAAGAAATACTTTATTGTTGGAACAACCATACAATTAAATTAAATTACACAAACTAATTAGACAGAAAAAAAAATACATTTTAAAAATGAAAAAATAGATGTCCAACAATTGGTGAACCCATTCAGCAAAAATCTGCAATACTGTAAGTAGTACTGCAGCGCTGATTTTCGATGGGAGCCTATATATGATGATAAACGGACGTTAAAGTTAGTACAAAATTTGAGACGATCAAACAAATAACAAAGGCACACGTAACACGTCACGGTTGGTCATACTAAAGAGAAATATGCTATTTTACTTCCATATTTTATCTAAGATAGTGTGGGGTCACAATATTACTATATGTATGTGTGCGTTGTCACGCTATTTGTTTTGTAAAAATATCATATAGGTATCGTTTCATTGGTTATAATTTTCATTGATTTATCGCTGCGAGGTTCAATTTATGTAGAACAATTCATTGGCCAAAAATTTATTACACTTAACCAGCACCAGGGAAGTGCAGGAGAATGAGATGTACACTTCCTGCAGATGCGAGTAACACCAGCATTACTTAGCATTGTCTTGTACATAGGCAAGGAATATATACCTATTTTGATATGTCAAAAACGTATCACCGTGTCACGTGAATTATCACCGGTGATATTATACGGCCTGTTATTTTTACACTTAGCGGTTAATAACAAGAGTTAAGTAATTTTCCACAACTCAAATTATTTCATAAATAACGCCTAATGAGTTATAAAATAAAAGTAATTTAAATATGAACACATGTTACTGCGAGATATTCGTTTTGTCTCTTTCCTATGCGTAATATTGCTATTGCACGATGAAATACTTTAAATTATAACGTTGTTTGATTTACGTTAATACATATCACGCATATGCGATTCTTAATGGACCGCTTTTAATACTCGTGATATATCTTATCACTAGTTATTATAGCATATAATATATATAACACTTTGTTCGCGTGGAATAGTTACTATGGGTTAACGCTTAACACGCAGCGGAAGCTCTCAAGAGGAGAAAATACCCCGATTTTGAAACATTCTTCATTGGTGCTACGCACCTATGCGTCTTAGCGTGGTGATATATAGCCTATAACCTTCACCGATAAATGAGCTATATAACACAGAAAGAATTTTCCAAAACGGACCAGTAGTTCCTGAGATTACCCCTTACAACGTCACAACGTCAGAAACTCAGGAACTTTACCTCTTTGTTATATTAGTATAGATATTCCAAGCCTATTATTAAAATGAAACATTATATACTAGCTGCGTCCACGATAACGTCAGTGGGAACGTAATGCAGAAAAACAGTGACTAATAAAATCATCTGAATATATTAATATTATTATATTAATTATTATAATAATTATTATATTATATTATTAATATTATTACACCTACTTTTCTCTAGTACTTAAGTCGCATAGTCATTTAAATTACAATAACTTTTTATAAGAGTGAACCGATTTTAATGAAAAGAAGACTAAATAACTTTTTGATTTTCTTGGTGAGGTTTTATCGTGAACGCAGTATTTTAGTAATGGTGCGTGTTCATGCAAACTGACCGACAGATATTTCTAAAAATGATTGAAATGTGTTTTATTACTTATTTCACGACACTTACAATTTTTTTTCCACAAGAATTTAAAAAGTACAGATACATTAGTTTTACATTCTTATTGTATGTGTAGATATGAAGAGATAATGTAGGTAATAAAAATGTTTACAAAAATTATACCCTTTACTTACTTCGGTTGTGGCATGCAAAATGGCTGAGGTCCGGGGAAAGGTGGACAGAAGGAGGGCGGCGGTCCAAATTCGGGGCCAACCCATTCGGGACCCATTGGCCCCACGGGACCCATTGGCCCCACAGGACCCACGGGGCCAACGTCGCCAACGCAACCCGGCACCATACCCGGACGTACTGCGCCCACCACACCCGGGAACATCTACATATATGGTATAAGAAGGTCATTTATGGAACCTTAAAGGTATAAGAGCCTTCTGAGAATTATATATTTTCAGAAAAAATAACAGAAACCTCGATAAAGCAGTTATATATACAGTTTTCTTATGATTAATTGAATTTATCTCATAATTTATACGTGCTATGGTTTTGACTTAAAGGACTTTTTATAGAAAATTAAATCCTCTACAAAGAAGCTTTTATAAAAATTTGCCCTAAAGTTGATAGATTTGAAGACAAGTAGAGAAACCATAATTTTTGAGCATAAATCAAGTTTAATTTTTTTATTGGCGAGGAAGTTCGTAGATTTAATATATAACCTATAAAAGCTTTCAAAGAGAAAGGACTCTTCTACGATTTCCACCCATGGCCAATTGAAAAGCGTGAAATGTCGCTGAGATATAGAAAATTTTAGAAAACGTAAAAAAAAAAACGTATTATTTATTAAATGGGAAATTTTTTAAATCATTTAGGGAGTATTAAAGATTAAATTTAGGAGCTCATTTTTCGTGGGATTTAAAAAAAAAATATTCTCCTCAAACGAAGCATCCTAATGCATATACGTTTATTGGCGCGAACGACCGATCTAAGCCGCCACGTGAGCGTCACTGACTGACAATTTCATAATGCCTTAATTAACACTACAATAAGACCACTCCAATACAATGGGTTTGTAGTCCAGTGAAGCTGTTAAGACCTCGCTTTGTCAATAGCGTAGTCAGTTCGAAAAAAAAAACCCACAATGGGAGCGACTCCGCGAGCAAAGGTTAGTGTATGTTCGTTACCTGCGGGTAGTGGTCGGGCTTTAAGACCTCGGTTTGTCAATAGCGTAGTCAGTTCGAAAAAAAAAAAACCCACAATGGGAGCGAATCCGCGAGCCATGGTTAGTGTATGTTCGTTACCTGCGGGTAGTGGTCGGGCTGGGGCCAGTAGTGCGGCCAGCGTTGCGGGTGTGGGAGCGGGAGAGCGTGCTCGCGGTGGCGACGCGTCTCGTCCGCAGCGGCCGCCGCCTCCGCGAACGCACGTCTCCGCTCCTCTTTACTCATAGGCGGTATCGCGGCCAGTACACGTTCGCTCAGTCTAAGTTAAATTAAAATAACAATAATTCGTCTTCTTTTTTAAAATGGCAACATGTGTGCGCACACAATTTTGCCAATGTCAAGTGACTGGAGCCATAGACAGTAGTAATAATATTCGTCCAATACGACAGGCGAAGGAATTAATCCATACTGCCAATTCTGAAGTTGTCAATATAGGTAGTTCTTATGTATTCTTTAAAGGCCTAATCGCCAAATCTTCTATATAATATTTCGTACATTTAAAAAAATCATCTTTTATTTCTGAAGTTGTCAATATAGTTAGTTCTTATGTATTCTTTAGTCAGTTTTATGTCCAAGTTAATGTAAAGGCATACGCGCCAAATCTTTTCTATGTCCAAATTAATGTAAAGGCAGAAACGCCAAATCTTCTATAATATATTCTTTTATCCATCTTTTTTATCTTAATTTATTTGTTAATAGTAGCGTACTATGTTCCAAAGAGTTAGTTGATTTCCATTGTCGAGTAATTAATTCAATATTCTAACAAGATGGTGGCTCCCTTGTTAGAACTTTCCATGGAGTTTTTGTGGCATCTCAGAATTCATGGTCCGTGGTATTATTTTCTATTCACTTCACTTATGCACAATAAACAAACTATATTACATAAAACACCACCAATTTTACACAATATAGAGTCAAGTAACACAAGATTATGAATAAAAAATAAAATCCACTACATGACAGACTAAGATCTCGGCAAAAACTCGGAGCCATAGACAATGGAGATTGCGCCAGACAATTAAACAATTATCTTTATATCCAGACCGGGATATCTACAAACAGATAGTACAAAGAAAGCACATCTAAACTAAACATACAACATATTGTTAGAATACAGACATACACAGGAGCATTACACTAAAATCTAAAGTTTAATTTTGTTAGTATTAATAAATTTCTACAAGCATTCTAGAATTAAATGATTATCTGTGACAAGAGTTAAGAGACACATAATGTTAGTAGGACGGGGAATAGAAGGAGGTAGAACATCATAGAGAGAGATTTCTAAGGCAATTACAAAATATGTGATCTGGTGATCCATCCTCTAAGCCACATTCATAAACAGAGTGATCCCTGATCCTTATTTTATTCAAACGTACTGGTCAAGGCTTGCCTTGCCAAATAACAGAGACAACGTTTTTACTAATATTTCTAAATTAAAAAAAACATGGCTTTTGCGGGATATTAATTTGCAAAGACCCATAATGCTTGCCCTTTAATTTCCGAGACAAATCCCAACTCTTTTGCCACTCATGAGACAATCCTAATTTAGATAATAAGCATAAGTCCCTTCCGTAACTTCTATAATGATATAATAATTCGTATTCATATGTATTCATGATGTTTGTCCACGTTGAAAATAATTTGGCCTAACTTCAGAAATAGGATAATTTATATTTCGATTAATGTCTCAATGTTATTTAATTACAAATTAAATTATTGTCAATGTTGATTATTGTTATTAATTGTAAATTTCATAAGTCTCCAACAGATGGCGCTTTTTATTAGTTTGTTGACAGAAACCTGTAGGACTGTATGTTATAGATAGATCATAAATGGACCTTATACTGCGTCTTCCTTCAGGACTGCTTCTCCTTTTTCTCCTATCTCGAACATCTCGGTCCCTGTCTCTCTCCCGGCCTCTATATCGATCTCTCTCTTTCTCCCGGTCTCTCTCACGCTCCCTGTCTCTGTCTCGGTCTCGTTCTCTCTCCTTTTCCCGTTCACGGTCTCGTTCGTCGCGGCGCTCTCGCTCTCTGTTGGTGTCTCGATCGCGGTCCCGATTCGTGTCTCGGTCTCGGTTAGTGTCTCGTTCGCGGTTAGTGTCTCGGTCGCGATTAGTGTCTCGTTCCCGAGTACCGCTGGAGTCGGCAGCGCGGCGTTCGACATTGGCTTGCCTTTCGTGTTCCTTCATTTGTTGTATGCGCTCTTTCTTGGGAATTTTGAATACCTCCTGAAAAAATATATTTTAAAACTGCCTGTAAGTTAATTAACATTATCGAACCATAAATGAAATATTAAAATTTTTCTTGTCAAGTAGTATTCTTTGTCAACAGTAAATATGTAAACCAGAAACTCAAAATATTTTTAACAATTATATAATCTATCTCATTCGTCTTAATAACTGTTGTTGCAAATATAAAGTTACTATTAAAAATTTGGAAATAAATTAAAATGAATTAACATTATATATTCCTTTACTAAGTATATCACGCATATATTTTCTCTGTTACCAGGGATTAAATTATTTGACATATACACCATAGAAATATGTCCATTAATAAATAATACCTTCAAGCCAGACCAACGGTCGAGTAATTGATTGGACAGGTCCTTTATCTTCTCTACCGTAATTACATTTTCTTTTAACTTCTCAGGGCTTATTTGATTTTCTTGATTTGGCAGATCAACGGGTAAACCTGTCGACGACAATTTTAATTAAAAAATACTATAAAAATATATTAGTTTTATGAAAATAAATATACATGAGTCTTGAGCATAAAGTAGTTGCAGCTACAATTTATTCACATATTTGTTATATGAAGGCATTCACATCGACTAACTGTAAGAAGATACATAAGAGGCAGTCTACGGAATAATGCTAAAAAAACGACGTGATAAAAAAAATATCCAAATGACTCCACCAGAAATAAGGTATGAATGTCAACAGCAACCTAAACCAAACATTAAGGATTTTTTTAACCCTTATGTGAGTGACGAGGTACTCGGGTGCCTTTTGCACTTTGAAATTAAAAATAAAGTACATTTTACCCGTTGTAGGTAGCTGTGACTTCCTGAGAGCTCTTAACTATTAACGTATATCGCCTATTTAATTACACCAAAATAAACATACTTAAAGTAAGAAAACTTAATCAAGTTACACATTTAAATTAGGTATAAAGTGTATAAAGGTACCCAGGTACCTAGTGACTCAAATGAAGGTGTTCTTATGCTTACTCACATAACACTTAAATATTATATATTATAAGTGTTAAATATAACACAAACATATTAGTGAAATAATATTAAATAGTTATTCTGATCTTATTTTACAGACTGATGGCCACAATCTGACAGAACCATTTGATGTATTTATTGAAGTATGTATGTACCAAATGTGAGTATGTAATGGAATTTCAAATGTCAATGTGTGTACATATATATGACAAAGTGTGTTGCACAATTGTTTTAAAAAAAGTGCGTGCGTACAAAGTACACGTGTCAGAAGTGAAACTTCTTTGGCGAACTAATTTATAAGTCTTGTTTATATTTATACAAATCTAAAACTTTAGAAAAATAACAAAAAAAAAAAAATAGATGAAAAATCTGCGTTTACTGCAAATGACGTCACTTCCATTGCATACCTGCGTGACGTTACATATGTAAAAAATTTACCCTCATGC
>MU159754.1:76892-104098 GCA_015888305.1 Antheraea pernyi
CTTTATTTCACACTTCCACTCATCACGGAGGTATATCATTTAACAACACATCAGAACTTACATCTGCATCTTGTACCAGATCTGGTGCCTTAGGCTTGTACTTGCGTTGTTTCTTTGGTTTGCATGGTCTCTGCTGAGGCTGTTCAGCGAGGGCAGCCTGAGCCTCTTCTGAGGACTCCGTTGTGCCTGATTTCGAAGTCGATATATCTTCATCATCCTGTAAAAATAATATACTATCTCTAAGCCTGAAACCTATCGATGATAATTTAGAATGTCTGTTATATAAAAAATTAAATTTAGTAGGATTGTCAACTTTGTTTTCCGAAGTTTCAATATTATATTGGTTTTCTCACCAAAGAGTGAACATTGTAAATTAGTGTATGTAAGGAACTTGAAGTATGACAAATAGAGACTTATATAAGTAAAGTCTTTGACTGGTCGATGGTGAGAAAAAATATTAACTATTGCAATTTTTTTTTATCAGCAGTTACTAAACAAAGAAAAAGATAATTGATGTACAAATAGAGGGAAAAAAGCTACTAAGCCCTTATATCTCCCCCTATGTTTTTATGTAGAGAATATTCTTGATAAATTTAGGAAAATCTGTATGTAAATAGTCTTAGTTGTAAAATTTAATCGGACTTCATTGTTGAGGAAATAAATATAATTCTTAACTGAAGAACACAATATCGAACCCATGTTTATGTTAAACTTTATATAAATACCTCCTCATCATCTTCATCATCGGAATCCGGTTCGCCACCGATCCACCCTCGACAATTATCTGTGCCACAGTAGCATCTCTGTGCCACCTTTCTGCATACAAATATAATTATAAGTATAATTCTGCATACAATCAAATATACTCAAAACTTGCTATTATACCCATTACCCATGCTAAAACATATACTATAACTCACAGGACAAAACCAAACATTTGCAAAATCTAACATCGGTTATTACCCTAACTAATATAGTGAATGCTAGCCTATTTGTTTGTTACATTTTTACGCCTCAACTACTAAATCGCTTTTGCATACATGTTGTCAAGGGTAAAGAAAAGAATATAAGATACTTAAATCCAAATAAAATTACTGTTCCCGTATGATAGGTCAAGTTTACATAAACGCGAGTGAAGCCTCAGGCACATACTAGTATAATCATATATTAAGCTGTAATTCGCGATTTCGTTAGCATGATCTTAAATTTAACAATTTAAAATACTCTTCAGAAACTATAGCACACATTTGAGCAAACTGCGTGCACGCCATCTATTGTATAATGTACCACACTAATTCGGAAACCATTTAGGTAAGTGCATTCAGATTTTATCGTCCTTATGAGACCATATGTGGTGAATGCTGAATAACGAAAAATAAATCAAGGTTAGAATTTGAACTTTGGTTACTGATATTAAAAACTGGCTCGTCGCAATTTTCCTAAATCCAATTTATGGTAAATTAGTTTTTGCTTGCGGCGTTAATATGGATTTGATCGATACCTCGAGAGCAGTACATTTTTTCCAGATGAAAGACACCCTGTGTCCTTTTTATTACCTGTGACAAACACGTGTGCTTTCAAGATGATCCGTTGAGTAGATAGATCGTGAAAATGTAACAAACAAACAAATCACTTTCACATCTAAAATATTAGTGAAGATAGAACGAATGAATGACAGAAATTATGTTCTTAATGTAAAAACAAAGACATACTGTATAAAAAACAATATTTTATAAATGAGATATCTCCCTTTATATACAAAAGTGGAACAACTGAGATTGATAAACTAAAAAATCCTACACAAACCTCCATAAAAGGTGGAACATTTTTTTTTTAATAAGCTTTGTTTTATAAGCTTGTAGTTCGGTGATGCTGCCTTATGCCAGGTCAATAGCATAGACAGGTCCAGAAAAAAAAAGTTTTATAAGCTACCTGCTATTTCATTACTGTAACTCGCCACTAAGTGGCTGTTAAGTGCAGTCACTTAGTAAACAACACTTTATTTTTATAAACATTTACATTGTAATTTAATGCAAACAAAGCCCCCAATGGTGGATAGTTATTAAACAAAAGAAATGACATAATTGGTGAAGCTGTAGAGGACTCCAAAAAGGCCAATAGTGTAGTCAGTTCAAGAAAAAAAAAACTATCTAGATACCAACTTATAATTATAATTACCACTTACCCAAATCTTTGGAACTGGTAATCGAACGTCAATTCCTCACCAACCATAATATCCCGTTTGCTAAAGAAACCTATCCTGAGCTCTCCGTTCACTGTCCATTTCTGAGTCTCAGCATTAGGGTCACAGGAGTGATTGATGAACCGTGATATATTGCCTTTGAGCGTAGCGTCGATGACTGTATCGCCTTTTAACGACATAAAGTAGTGATGCAGATTGTTCTCATCAGAGTATGCCTGCGCACGTTTGTAGAATTGCTCATAATCTAGTACTTCGCCTACATATTCCAGCAGGAACTCGCCTCTGAAAATTAAAATGTGTTTGTATAGATCAACAATTTTTTTTTTTCCTTCACCTTTGGCCTCATTGGAAAATTACACAATTCTGCTAGTATAATGTAGATTTTTATTAAATCTAATAATAATAAATCACCAAAAATACAATGACAAGCAAGAGACAGCTATGTGTAGTAAAATAAATCGTTTTTTTATTGGCTAAGATTTTCACAACAGTCAATTACAAGATGAACCAGGTAAAGAATAAGTAACACATACATATTCTCAGTTAGTGTTCTAAAGTGCTAGGGGGTAGAATAATGCAATTGAGACGGATTGGCATACGCCAGTAGTAACACACGCCAGAAAGGCACACTTAGATATAGTAACGACGCGGGATATAGGTTATCTCTACACAATCAGATCACTACCACTCTGCATCAGTCACAATAACTCTTTAAATCAGTCCTATTACGAGATCAAAGCGTATATCCAACTACAGATGCTTGCAAAGCATGGCAGAGATGACTGCTGATGGATCATAGTTCTCACAATGGTCGCAGTCACACTTTGGTTGTGTTACAAAACAAAAATGCTGTGACTATGACCATACTCTATCACATTAGCAAAATAAATTAACTATATTTACAATTAGGTTTTTCTAGCTTATATTCGAGATAGTACATAAGTTATTGTTATGATTATTTAGTATTATTACCTACATGAGTCATATATTATTTCTGAACATTGATTTGTTTGTTGTTGTCCAAATCATTTGTTGGAGATTTTTTTAAGGTGTAAGATTTTGTTAGGGAAATTATTTTTAAGTAATATTTATTTTGATTTAGATATATTTTTTTTTAAATATGTAATGATAATAAACATGGTCTCATTTTTTAATTTCTTTACTATTTTTAGGCAGTGTGATTTCATTGTGTGAATCTCAATGTTAATCTCATTTAAAATAATAACTAAAAAAAAAACAAAGGTTTAAAACTCATATCCACTGATGTTTATAGTCCACCAGCAGGCCTGACGAACGTTGTCCTGCCCTGATAATAAAAAAATCCTTGACCAATAATATACCAAAACCTTCCTCATGAATCACTTTATCCACTGGTGAAAACCGCATGAAAATCCATACACAGCATATCTGTCTTTTTACATTCATTTAAATTCAATTTAAATTAACCAGTCCAATCTCTTATATCAGAATTCTCAAAATGTTGAAAGTTATTCTTTTTTAAACTACTTGCCGTATATTTTTCTGCCTATTCACTTTTATTTTTCTCCATTCTGTAATTTTTTTTTTTATATAGTCAATATTTTAAGTCTTTGAGTAGTAAACTTATTAAATATATGACATTCTGAACAAAACATTAATATTTCTAAAGCAATACTATTCTTAAATTTATTATCAATTGCAAGCAATATAAAATATGTATTGTCTCTTGGTGCTGGAGTGTCTTTAGACAGACAGGTGCATAGTAATACTAATAATTCTAATTGTAAGAAATAGATACTCCATAAAACTATAAGTATATTCGCAGTTTGCATAATCTTGTCTATAAGTAAGCACTATTTTCGGCTAGGACATTAAGAAGAATTAGGTTTCATTATGTTCCTTATTTATAACACTACATTTTTAAGCTATGTACAAATAGAAAAAGCTTTTTGTAGTAATGATACTCAAGAACTGCCAGTAATGATTACATTTTACCAAAATTTTTAATGAAAATTCTCACTGAGGCTATAAAGCTACAGTGTAGCTATAATATTGTTAAAATAGATACAATCTGGAAGAATCAACACTGAATATATTTCCTGTTTATAGAATAAGTATTTCCAGCTTGTTCAACTTACGCAGGTATATCTATGGACGCTTCCACACCGCATCCCTTCTTGTCAGCGTAAAAGACTTTTAACTGAGCATTTTCTTGCTTCTGGAACCTTCTATTTGTACACCTATCACCAACTGGACATCGGGAATTACTGAAAACAGAATAATTCTTATTTTAAATAGTACAAAGTAACAGATAATATAAAAATATATATACTTGCCATTCTATCATGAGTAATCTATTGAGACAGTCTTCACCACAAGCCAGTTCACCACGCTCCAACTCCTCTTTGGTCATAAAACAATCACAGATCATTTTTTTAGTTTCTTTACTGATCATTCTATCACATAGGTACTCATTTTCATCCAAATGTTGATACTGATTCATTCTATCCTCAATTATTTTGTCATAATCTTCTTTACTCAATGGTGTAGTTATTTGTTCTTCTTCCGCAAGGTTATTAATTTCATTAACAGGTGGTAATCGTGAAGGTAAATTTGGACTAGCTAATGGTGAACTTGCAGGAGAATTTGCACCCATTTCAAGCTCACTTGAACGTCGCCATCGAGATTTCACTTTCACAGGCATTTCAGAGGGTACAGGAAACGATGGAGAATTTGGTGCACTGTTTGTGTTATTATCCGAAGTTTTATCTTGACTATCTGAACCTATTTCTTCCAGCTTGAGTTTGGTTTGAGTGATTAAGGCCTTCTTAAGCGGTGTTTTAACTAATCCATAGCCTTTAGTCTTTTGTTTCAAGCTACTGATAGTCTTAATACGGTTAGACCTTCGTACCCCAGTAGGTGATGATTCAGAAGAATCATTAGAGTTGTTCTGATTCTGGTCTGTAATACGGGACGAGTTACTATCATCAGATAGTGTTGAACTAGGTGTTAAACTAGGATCTGGTCTAATCAAACCCTCATTTATATTCTCTTTTGAAAATGTCAAATCTGGTGTTACACAGGGTGATGTTGTGATATCAATTATTTCAGTACAATTCATTTGTAATTTAGAGTCAGATGTGGATGTGATATTTAACTTCTCAAAATGATTTTGCAAATCTGCATCTTTTGGTTTATTTGTTTCCTCAACTAGATTTATATCTATCTGCTCTTTTGGACTGTCCATTTTGATGTCATAATATAGATCTGAATTATCATCCTCCACTATCTGAACAACTGTTATAATTTCATCATCACCATACTCTATTTGGCTCTCTAAGTTAGTTTCTGAATTATCAATATTATCCTTATTGCATTCCGACAGAGTCAGTGATGCTGTCGGTAGTTCTTCAACTATTGAATCTTCTTTAGAGTTTAATAACATGGGAATCTTTTCTAAATCATCATGGTTATGAGAGTGATCGTCCAGTATAGATGGTGATTGGAGATCTCTGTTGTTATTTATACTTACATCATTTAACAGTGGTATTTCAACATTTTGTATTGGCTCATGTAACATTAGCAGAGTTGATTCCAAGTCTCTAGAGTTAGTGTGCATTGCTTTCATTGTACTATTCATTGGACTGAAACAATTTCTGCTATTAGTATCAGACTGTACATCAAGAGCAGCATTAGAATCAGATTCTGAACTAGCACAAGGATCGACTACTCTGACTTCTAAGCTACTGTTTGTTTCACTATCACTTCCTACCTCATACTTTCTAATATATGTTTCATCAGATGTAAACAAGCACCTGTACTTGCCAAATTTCTTATGTAACGATACAATTGGAACTTGACTAGGTTTGGTTGAAGATTCAGGGGTCTCTGAACTTTGTGACTCAGATGTTTTGTTTTTATCATTAGAATTAATATTTTGTGTATCATCGAGCTTTGGTGATGCAGTGTTGTTGACGTCTGGTGGCTGTTCGACAGGGGTGGATGCCTCGCCCTCTGCAGAGCTCGATGTCGCGGCAGCTTGTTTCCCGCGTCGAGTAATTCGTCTCGTCGCCGCTGGCTTTGACGCTGCCTTTTTACGTTTCGCCATTGTTGTTGTAATTGCAAACAACAGTTGACCTGCAATAATAACAATCTTATAACATGGTGGGGCTTGTACTGACTGACCTCTTTCATAGTTTTAACTGTCAATGCCACATGTATTATGATTATTTATCTGACAATATGTACAAAAATAACAAAACAAATTTATGTGAAATATAATTACATGAATTAATTATGCAAATATTAGTTTCAGTGGAGTCATATATATACAGAGCGTATCAACCGGGTTCTATATAGAAAAACACATTTATAATGATTAAACCAATGGTAATTATACTATGAATACGTACCATTACTTTCTGGATTTAATTAATCAAATTATGTATATTCATTTTTACATCAGACAAATAGTCTTCTTACAGTCTAGTACAATGTAAATAATCATAACAAGAAAATTCATTTATTACATTTATTCCATTGCACAGAGTCCATCGTCAGACATCGTTGTAGACTTTTTTTAGAGATCGAGTCCTAATCTATGGCCAAATATCTCGATGCCGACAACTTCTCAGGTACCTATAATAGGTACCTACCTATACATCACAGACTATTAGTCGTACAAGTACTATACATTTACTCACTGTTTCAACTTCTATAATAATTATTATTCTATGGTACCGACGACGGACGCGACTATAGTGATGCCTCAATATCAAAAGTTGCGGTAATTTAGTTATAATATAAATTTATATATATAGAATACTAATAGTTAATTAAATATAATGCCTTCATTACAACTTATCAGAAATACTAGAACCATTTGAAATAAAATAATTCTAATGTGTTTAAAAAGTATATGTAAGTCTATCAGTTATTCGTGTTCCTCTCATAAAATAAAAGCTGATATTGCAGTTCCTCGTTTCCTATTGTAAAAAAATAACCTTTTGATGTGAAACATCTATAGGCGCGGGTAAACCTGATTTTGGCTTGGCGCGACGTGGAGACGCAAAACACGAACTTTGCACTATTAACGAAATATTCAAAAACATTAGCTACCCTATCTGTACATACATAAGATTCTACTAGTTATACAGTCTACAGGTTATACTAGTGTTACGCGGTACGCATCGACGAACTAGCGCCCTTCGGCAAATGCCGCCAAATACACCGCGCCTGCACTGTATTTGAATTTTTGTAGTTTGTGTTTAATAAACATTATTATTTATGTAATAAAATAAATAGCCAGTCATTATTTTATAAAACAAATTTGTAATGCTTTATCTTTTCATTATGCTATAGTTGATTCCTGTCGTAATCTATTCTTTTAGGTATATAACTTATACAGAACAATTACAATGTTTCACGTCTGCCAGGCGTCCCGTGACGGCTCAATTTTTTCATTTTCTAAATATATCTCTTGGAACTGTATAATTCTGTAATGTACCTATGTAACATTGGCTGCGACTTGATATAAAATTATAATGTATATGTATTATGATAATAATAAATATACTTATAGATAATTTGTCATTAGTTTTTAATAGTCTATTCTTGTTGTTATATACTGCGACACGTCGCCGACTGTCAAAATAAAAACGTCAAAGTTTTATGCTCTTTGCCCAAGACATCGGCGTTTTTAGCGTTTTGGAATATAATTTTGGAACTCAACATAATTTTGCTAAACGTAAAATATAATAATATCACAATATAAGCTATAACACGTTGAAATGTCGGAAACAACTGAGGTAATACTTTTTATACACGTTTTATAAATTTCTGTTTATGGACACGTCACATCTACTAAAATGTGTTCTTACGTACTGCAATAATTTTTATCATACTTATTATCAAAACAGAGTTAGACTCAATTATCTAAACTTAAATTTCGTTATTTTAGGTGGTAAAAATCAACAAATGGGATGGTGCCGCTGCTAAAAATGCTGTTGATGATGCTATCAGGGAGGTAAACTCATTTTGCAATTATAATCTTATATTGAAATTCTAAAAAACGGGGGCTGCATTTGAAATTCGCATCCTGAAATAAGGGTTGAGGGAGGGTGTGAGGGGGGGGGAGGGGGTTGACTACCCCTCTAAACCACTCCCCGCCGCGGAAAGTTATAGTTACTGAGATATTCATGATCAAAGTTTTGAAATTATTTCGCCACCGAACAATCATTAGTAATTTTGTATATTAACAACATGATGATTTTTAAGTTTAAATTCAACAGTTTGTACAATACTATGTCTATATATAAGTAGAGCAAAAAATTATTGCTGAAAAAATGTATATTTTGTGGAAAAAAATAAATTTTAAGTATTTAAAACTCTTGTAACAGTACTAAAAATTATAGTGATTTTGCTTAAAAAAAACTTGAGTTTTCAACTAAAAAAATAATAACTTAAATGAAACTATGTATATCTAGGCATTAAGGAATAAATTATTGATGGAAAACCATAAATCTTGAGAACAAAAATAAAATTATTTACAATAAACCTTTGTCCTCATTTTTCACTCAAATATTTCATATTTAAGCTCATAGTGGTAAAAAAATATGAAATATAAAACAACAAGGAATTTGATGTGTTCGCAATTCTAACTTAGTGACTTAGTCGGATTTGCTGTGACCAGTTCGCTCGCTCGCTGCGCTCGCTTGATGTGTTATGTGTGGAGAGGTTTTATGATCTCATACCAATAATTTATATTATAATTGTTTCTAGGATTGAGACAGTTGAGTTTTGGACTAAACATATAAATAAAACAAAATAGAAGATCTGAAAAACGTTCCGTTTTACGGCATACAAATAATTTATATTTGACTTGTTGTTTTTTTTCTGAAATAATAGTGAACAATTATAAAATAACAATAAATGTGTATAAAACAACAAAATTATAGTAATATAAATCTTAAAAATGCACATCTAAAGGAAAATTCACATTCCGTTACAGTAACTTCAAACACATATAAAAAAAAACGATGCGTCTCCGCAGGGCGAGGGGGGTGTCTTTTGAAAGAGGTAACCAACCTCTATAAAAACCAACCCTTAACAACCCCAAATTCGTGATGCGAATTTCTAATGCCAAGCCAAAAAACGTTCTGTATGTCCAAACTCTTAGTGTTCTTCAAAGTGAGCACAGATATTATATATTAAGTTTCGTTAGAATAGTAGTATGATTAAAATGTCTATTGGCATAATCATAAATTATTTTATATTATGTGATTACAGATTCAGTGTCAGTGAAGGAAAACGCTGTGATGACACTATAGTATGGTGATAGCCTTTTCCTAAGTTCACTTGACTAGCCACCACTCTCAAGTTGAAACTCTGCCGCTAAGCACTTTTTGTCTGATCTGGCAGCATCTCTTGAAAACCAGTATCCTCTAGGCTTAGCTATTTACCATCCAAGAAAATATGATCACTTACCATCAGATGAGATTGTAGTAAAATGCTAAAATCTATAAAGTTGGAAAAAAAAACAAACAATTATATTGAAAGTTTTCTACATTATTGTAATGAGTTATTTTAAAGGCACATCATTATTACTGTTGAGGAGGAAATATATGGTTTCGTTAACTTTTATAAAACAATCTCATGTTTCAGGTATTAACAGGAGAACTTAAGTGTAAAGAGAGTTTTGCACTTATTGACGGGAGACTGTTCCTTTGTGCATTGGCAGTTGGTGTTGCACTCTATGCACTGCTTTGGGATTATCTCTATCCATTCCCACAATCAAGGTAACATCATCATCTGACCCTTCTCCCACCTAAGTAGGGTCATCACAACATGTTTTCCTTTTCCATGCTCACCTATCAGATGTCATCTCAGTTATCACACCTTTTACACACATATCATTTTTCACACAATCCATCCATCCTTTTTTCGGTCTTCCTCTACTCTTATATCCATCGACCGTCATACTCAAAACTTTTCTAGTTACATGGTCTTCATCTCTCCTCATAACATGCCCATACCATGCTAACCTATTACTCCTTAACTTCTCTGTTACTGGTGCTATTTTCAAACTTCCTCTGATATATTCATTCCTAATCTTACCCATTCTAGTTAGTTTTCTCTCATCCATTTCTCTCGTCACGCAGCACTCAGATACGTACATTTATATATATAACATTATACATATCACATTCAATAATTAACCCTTTGCACTCAACGTTTTTTTTCATTCATATTACCAACAACTCGAAAATGTGATTGTCTGCTGTTATCCAGAGCATAACAATCCCTGAGCCGTGACCGTCATTTGTCACCAACAGCGAAACACCCTATAACTAGTTTTTACGATTTGTTTTTGTTTTTATGTTAAAAACTGAAAATTATTTACATCATCTCCATAGTGAGCCCTCTAGCTTAAAGACAAATGGTAATTTACACCGCTCCAAAGCCCTTGAGTGCAAAGGCTTAAAATAGTATGAATTTTAGATTACGAAAATCAGCTTCACGTTAACTTTTCAACATTCAATTTGTAATAGTCTATAATCAATCATTCAAAACATATGTATGTGTATTCAAAACTCAGTGTACATTCATTATATAACCTCGTAAGGCCCAGTGTTAAAATTACTCTAGTGATGTTACGTCCCATTGTCCTCACATGAGCTCATACACGTCTTAATAGCTTCAGCCCAGAACAAAAATATAAAATAAAAATGTGATAGAGTTAGAACTACGCTTGATATTTTTTTTTACATATTGAATATATTATAAGCAATATATTTCAGTGCATAAAACCGAGATTTTTTTTGTTCTCATCTGATCACATTGAGTCGTAATTGAAATATATACATGTTTCTATTTGTGATCATACAAGCACATTGGGACTTGATTCAGATATTTCATATAGACTGGTTTAATAGTAACAAAATTTTTACATATTAAAAAAAACTTTATTTCTTACTTTTATGCTAACAAATCAGTCTTAATAATTAATTGACAAATTTATATTTTGACAATCAATGAAGGAAAATGCACTCTATTCATGGCACATGAGGAATCTTAAACGATAAACACTTACAGCTATATTTTTGGATCATAGAATAGTATTTTTAGCATATTTAAAGATGCGCATTTAAAGCTACATAAGAATTCTTTAAGAAACGTAAAATATTATTCTTTAAATATAAAAATTAGGAAAAAACAAAACTGAAACAAGTCTTCTCTAAATTAAAAATAATTAAAATCTTTTATTACTCATGGAAAAGTCTATAGCAGTTCCTGTCTTTTGTTAGACATAAACCTATTTTGCAAGTACTACAATGGGTACGAGTTTTGTTATAATGGCAATATCGGCACCTCGATTGAGTATCTACGAAAACAGGCATGTGTTTAGCTCCGGCAGTTCGACGCCTCTTAGACGGAAGGGGGATGGTAGGCTTGCCTCTTTTACGTTTACGAATTGTTTCCGTATTTTCACGGTCCGAGTCGGTACCATCACCATCTGCCTCAGGAGTAGTGTACAGTTCAATTAGATACTCTCCCAGCTCCATTTTGAAGCTTCTTAATTGTTGAATATTTTTTGGTAACTCTCCTCTATTTAATTCTCTTTTTTTATATTGCAACCAAGAATTTGTAACAGCTAAATCAACCATGTGGGAAAATACCCGTTGAGTCCATTTCTTAGTTCGATATCTATTGGGACAGACGGATAGCATACGGTCGGCGAGGTCCACTCCACCCATGTATTTATTGTAATTTCTTACAACTACTGGCCTATATACGGAGACATATTGTTTCGTACGCTTGCACCATCTTTGGCATATATCTATAGGTTCCTGACCTTCTACCGTGGACATCATAGTAACCGGTTTGTTGTCATTCCATTTTGTTATAGCAACACAATTATCAGCGCTGACAACTGTATGAACGCTCCCCCTGCCACGTTTTGTTAATACTTTGTCCTCAAGCAATACAGCCTTCGCAGCAGCTGGGACTCTATTTTTTTGTATAGTACCAGTAGACTGGATTCCTCTGATAAGGAGTTCTTTAACCAATTTCAATGATGTGAAATATCGATCAAAATATAAAATATGGCCCGGCATTAAGGAATCAGCCAAAGTCAACACGGCTTTTTCACCTAATCCAAAATTAGAATCCTTTAGTCTAGGATAGGTGGTATCGCCTTGGTAAATGTCAAAATCTGTTACGAGACCATTAGAATTAGCTAAAACGAACGTCTTTAATCCAACAGGGTTTGGTTTTCCAGGGCAGAATTGTTTTATTCCACATGATCCTGTAAAAGGAATAATCATCTCATCAATGGATAAACGCTTTTCCTTTTCTTGACGTCTGCAACTTTTCTGAATTTGGTCTATTAATGGCCTCATTTTCCACAACTTGTCATTATTACGAATATCATCAGTAATATCATTATCAAACACTAACTTTATGGAATTCCTTAAAAGTGAGAACCTGTTTCGCGACATGTGATCTGCTATTATGGGTACACGCCATTTATCCTCCCAGTACAGTCGAAGCCAAGGATAGTGCAGCGTCGCCATTACAAATGTTATACCTATGTAAATATATAACTCCTTCTTGTCCAATTTTAGTGATCGACCATGTAATGCAATTGACGTTCGATTAGTACATTCCACAATTTTTTCAATTATTTCATTATCCAAGTATTGTCGAAAAAAAGAAATTTTGTCGAAATTTTCATCCCAGTTTGGGGTATAAGAGGACTGTGTAATTTCAAATTGCTCTACATAGAAATCTTTTCCTACCCACGCGTTATTACCTGTAGCACCACTACTTGATGGACGCGACGTCGACAGACTCTGCCTTTCTTTGCCTTTGCCTCTTTCTCTGTTACTACCTCGACCTCTTGTGATTCTTCCGCGAGGCTTCCTGTTAATATTTGGGTTAAGATTTTCTAATTCGGATTCATCTGAACCGTCAGATTTTTCTGATTCACTAGTAATGTGAGGTTCTTTTTCTGGACTATAAGCTGGATCATCGTCATCGCTGAGGTTTAAGTCGATGTCAGAGTCCTCCAAGTAGCTAATTATATCGCGCTCGCCTGAAAATAAATAAATATTATAGTTTTTAAACCATTATATTCCACTGAAATACTACATAAAGGACAGAATTATTACATTTGACTTAAAATTAACGAAATGTTGTTTTAATTTAAGAAAATTATAATAAAAAATAAAACTCCTATTGAATTAATGTAATATCAAAACGACCTGATGTGATCATATGATACCAAATAAAAAGAAGTCAAAATTATAAGTAATATCCGATGTCATCATCTGATCACATAAAAATATTTTCAAAATTCTATGCATTTCAAAGTAATATTCTTTGTAAAATATTATTAAAAAACAATACTACATCGTTTTATTCATCTAAATTAGCATTTAACATATTGTTTTGTCAAAGCGATCAAAGAAAAAAATAAGGATTAAACTTACTCAAATTGCGTCGACTCGCCATCTTGACAACTTCACGAGTTATATTTAAACCAGCGAATGGGCTATCACACATTCAACTGTCAAAATCAACGCGTTCATATCAACCAATGGGGTTCAAGCA
Source organism: Antheraea pernyi (assembly GCA_015888305.1). Lineage (NCBI taxonomy): Eukaryota > Metazoa > Arthropoda > Insecta > Lepidoptera > Saturniidae > Antheraea > Antheraea pernyi. The sequence continues at coordinate 90,688 of MU159754.1, forward strand.
AAAACATCGGATGATTTCGTGAGATTTTGATATTTTATGCCGGAAATTTGAATATGTCCTCGGGTGAAGTCAATGGGCGATAATTGAAAATACATAAATACAGATTTGGGCTGTAAAGTAAAACCCTATTATGTCATCATATGAGGTCATTAGGCCTTACGAGGATAAATACGTTCACTGTTGGTATATATTTTCCATATACACATGGACTATGGGATAAACTTAAGAACATTTTTTCTGCTGAATATAATATTTTCCAGAATAAAATATAAATAGATATAAACCTATAGTATATTATAGGTATAGTAATGAGGGCAGAGATATAAATGTTGCATATTATTTTTATACAACACTGGCTGGGTCCCACCCCCTTGATTGAGTATTAAAATGTCACATCCAAAAAATAATTATCATAGAACCATTTATGAGAAATTCTATATTGAATGGTCATAACTCTATGCCATTCAGTAGTTTTGACATGATTGTACCTCAAAGAACTGTATTTTCATTATATATGTTTAAGTAGAAATATATCAAGTAAGTTTCTGCTTATCCGATACGAAATATATATATATGAGTTGTTGAGGTATGCATGCTTGGTACACATATATGTTTCAACAACTCATATATGTATGAATAGTTAGCTTTAAATTTACGTTAGCTTAGATAGGTCACGAATTGCATGTATCAGGCAACAGCCCAAGCCGAGGTGTGCCATGCACCTTTGAGCTATGTGCCAAATAAAATTGGCTGAGTGTCTTAAGCGCTCGCCTTAGTAGTCCGGTGAAGCTGTTGAGACCGTGCTAGGTCGATAGCATAGTGGGTACAAAAAAAAATCAATATGTGTAAACTCATCTAACTGAAATACAGTGTTCAAATGCACTATATATTCCTTATACTGTATTTAACAGAGGACAGGATAATTATTTGTTCTATAGCTATCTGGAAATCATAGCTTTATGTATTTTTAGCATAGAGTATACAATATTTAAAGCTTACTTTTACATGATTTTTTTTGTTCTATATATTATGTTGGGGTCATAATTTAAAAGAGATTTACATTATGTCTTTCATTTCTGTACTTAATTTTTTTTAATTCCAGACTGGTACTTATCATTTGTGTCTCTTCCTACTTTGTACTTATGGGTATTCTTACCCTTTACACAACGTTCAAAGAAAAAGGTATATTTGTCGTTGCCAAGGAGAAAGTAGGGAATAATGTTAGAGTCTGGGAAGCAAGTTCTTATGTCAAAAAGTAAGTAAACACTTGTTATAAATAATTTTGACACTCTTGTACACTATATTGCAGCATTGTTTCTCAGTCTGGCTGTTATATTTAGGAACAGGGCTGTAATCAGTTAAAAGATGAGATATGCAAGTGAAACCCCTTTTATAGGGATGTTTTTTATTTCAAAACAAGTCTTATAAAATTAATTATAATGACGTTATAATAAAACAAAATTAATAGCCACAACCACATATGTGATCCCTTTTCAAAATTTTAAGATAAATACACAACATTGGAAGCTTTTAAACCATTTTGAAATCAAAATCAATTTTCTAATGAATATTAATAAAATGACAGGGTATATTCATTTCTGTCTTTTAAGTTTTATTGTTACTTGCACAATTGTGCCATCTGTTAAATTGTAAAACTGATGAAAATAAGTTTTTGTAGATGTTTTACAAATTGTTTTCCACTTTGATTGATATCTTTAGAGAAGAGGTATAATAAACAATCTTTGTTGAACAGACCGGCTAGATTATTGTTCTGTAAAAACTATCACTTATTATTAGTCATATTGATATGAATTAAGGGAAAGCTCCAGTTAAAACAATATATATGTATATTACATTAAATAACAAGTACAAAATCAACTAAAACGAAACATATTTTTATATGTGTAAACTCTTCATAACAATGTTTGTTATAACGAAAAACTTTCAATAACATAACAATTAGTTCAATATGGTTGGTTTACTAGAAAACCATTTATTTGTTCTTTTCCCTCCATATAGCGAAAAAAAATGCTTGGTCCCTTGCAATTCGCTCTAAAGAGATTACATTGTAAACAGCAACTTATTTATTTTTTTATTTAATTTTTCAGGCATGACGATAAATATAATTTGGTCCTAGTAATGCGAGATTCGTCGGGTAAAACACGAGATGCATCAATCACGAAATCTCTCGCTAATTTTATAGATACAAACGGCACAGTAGTTCAACCATTGGTCTTGAATGAAATCACCAAGCTTTACAATTCACTCTCTTCAGAGAAGAAAGAAAAGTAAACACTTCATCTCTATTTTGTTTATTTTGAAGGTCTGACATTACTGTAATATCCTATATTATATGAATAAATATTACATAATGATTATGTGCCTTATTTGATTGGTATATTGTTTTTAGTCTATTTACGTTTTCAATTCTACATTTAAAAATATCCTAGTAACTGAAATCATTTTTAATGGTGGTAGCGCCATGCTGAAACTATTACTGGTTTTAGCATGAATGGGTCGGCTCGTCCGGGTTAGTACCACCCTCTCATAGAAAACCGACGTGAAGTAACAGTGCTTGCATTGTTGCGTTTCGTTCGGTCAGTGAGAGCGCCCCAGGACCACTTTCCCTCCCCTCTCCTCGCTCCTCTCTCACTCCCTCCCCTAACCCTTCCCCCAAAGAGTGGCCACGCACTTGCAACTTCTCTGGTGTTGTTAGTGTCCATGGACGGTGGTGATCACTTAACATCAGGTGAGCCAACTGTTCGTTTGCCACCTGTGACATAAAAAAAAAAACAATCCTAAGGGTTTCAGCCATACATATGCATTTGAAGAATTCATAATATTATAGATGTGTAAAAATATTGAAAGGTACCTACCATTTTGAGGTATATTATAGGTATGTGTAGTAATTGTTGACAGTTTTAATACTTGTAGCTACATTTAGAATAAAAGGAAAGTTATAGATAGTCTTTTACATTAATTCATTTGAGGAGAGTAAAATAGTGAATGATAGAATTAATTATAAGTAACATTCTGCAATATAAGTATTTACTGGCACACTGTTTATCGAGTACTGTTATGTAGACTGGTTTTGATTTTAATAGTTCTTAATTTAAACAATGTCTTTGTTTTACTTCTAAATTTATATAAGTAGGTGCTATTCCACAGTTCCTTTTTAAAAGAGTATCAGTATCCTTAGCAATATTATAAGTGTTTGTTTGTGTTTATTACGCTTTAACTACTAGGCCGGTTATCATGTATCAGTACAAAAGATGAAATAGAGTACCTTTTATAAAAAATAAAAATGGTGTTCCAAAGGGGCAGATCAAACCTATACATACATACGTTTTACTATACATACGTTTACTTGCAAAGTTGCGAGCAAAAGTTAGTTATCATATAAGTACTGTATTTTCATAACAGATGGCGGTAATACTGACATTAACGCACAGATTAATTTAATGTATTAGTTCGTAAACTGTACACTAGATGCAGCTAAAATAATATTTCGCGAGACCCAATTATTTTCATAATAATGGATATCAATATTATACTATAATAGGTACATTATTATTACTTATGTGAGTATATATTGGAGCTATATATATATACCTAAATAGCTCGATAGAAGGAAGTCGTAGATTCACGAGCGCACTCACTGAGTGAAGTTAGTGCTGCGCCAGTGTGAAACCGGTGTGCAAGGTCAATATTATACAGTGGCGAATGACGCGACAGACGAGATCAGTCTCTACTGTCACGAGCAAGTGGCAACGACAGTGATTCACTTAGCAAGCTAAAGTACGTCATAGGGGAACTCGTATGTGAAGCGTTAAGTGATGCCGCCTCGTTCAATAACTGTATACAGTATGATCTAAATCTTGAATTAAATAATATCAATAGTGACATTTTATACCCCTACATTAATAGAAATAGTGATGTGATATTGATGATACAGAATTTTACCGGTATTAAAGTACAGAATAATTAGAAGTCGTTGCCCTTGCATGCTGCAGGCTAAAATTAGTTTTTTATTATAAGAAATCACATGTTCTTTTTGTAATTTCACCAGGATCTCATATTTTTCGGTGAGTATTATTTGTTAATTAAAAATTGTAATATTTATTAGTTTAAATATGTGATTTTTACAACTGAAATTGGGATGTATCTTCTAGACTTTGTCGCAATAAATATTTTTGATGAATAGGTGTAATCATCACTTTTCTATAATACCTATTAGATAACAAATTCTGGTAGAACAAAGACTTTAAATGTATATATATTATTTCTTAACAACCTAATTGCTTGGTACTGAAACAAGGCGATAAGAAAATTAGTCGCTTTCGGCCAGATCAATAAGTTCCTTCGTTAAACCGTACTGTAAAGATTAGACAGTTAGCAGTCAACTCAATACCAAACGATGACATCATCATGGTAATTTACTACGAGGATGAATATTATGAGTATATTTAAGTTATAGTTTGTGTTAATTGTAATGTTTTCTCATATAAAGTCCCTACGAGATGAACGTTGCATTTGCCGGTGTCAGCGGCCTAATAATTATAAATATATTTTTCAAGGCCTATTACCTTGATCTTTAAATACATGTTTTTAATTTTAGTGGTTTTGAACTCTCTTTTATCATATGGTGTGTTATGTATATTACGCATTCATACATAAGCGTTTTTTTTAAATCTAGTAGACCTTATGACATTCAGCGATACATCTGTTATGGCTTAAGAGATCGCGTGGGTATAATTAAGCGATAAACGTTTTATAAATTCGGTTTATGATACCGAGCGTCACCTGATTTCACGTGCCCATTATATAGTGTGTCAATTTTACCAGCTGGGTCTATTTTAGTTCTGGCTTTAGTGGCCGCGTGGGGCGTACATGTCGCCGCGTAATCATTGTACAATATAACGACATGCGTACTTCGTGATACGAGTATACAACGTAGCACCGCACTGCGCCGCATCGCCTCGGTATTTTATATAATATACTCAGACGGTACTGTTTGAAATTATAACAGTGAGGCACTCTGCCAACATTTAGCAGCTTCGATTGTGCATGCTTTTTCTGTATTAAAGATTAAAAATTCTCTCCGATAAGTAATTTTATTATTTCGATCAAATTTATTTATGACATCAAGTTGTTTATTAAGTAGGTATTGCAAGTTATATGCCTAATATTAAAATTTTATATACCGAAGAATAGCAAATATGGTAGTTGTTTTGGTTTTCGTTCTTTCATTAGCTTCGTAGGTATGTCGTCTGTGATAGATAATTTAGTAACCGGTATTTACTTTTATTAAGGAGAGACTATACAGTTAGATACCTAACAAACAAAATATATCGAAATACCAATGTATTTGACCTATTGGCGAAGAATGTAATTTATCCTGAGTGCTCCGTCTTAAGTGAGAACGGCTGTTCATTTTGAAATCTATCACTGGTGTTTCAGCAACTAAACTTAAGAGACCTGCTTCGTCGTCTATTAAGCGTATTTTTTTTATTTTTTTTTCGAAATGACTACGCTATTGACCAAGCAAGGTCTTAACAGCTTCACCGGACTATCTATTAAGCGTAACTATTCACTATTTTCACGTCAAAAGCTAGCCTATATCTGTTAGGGGACGTCCATTAATTGTGTGAGGCGTTTTTGAGGATTTTTGATTACCCCTAGATCTCCCTGGTGAGATGTCGTGATATTTGTCTCCATTTATTATCTATTTTTTGCTTGAAAAAAAAAAACGTAATATTTGCCGAAATCCTCTCTATCACCCATGTGAGATTTAATGAGATTTAGCTTGACATCCTTATGCCGCTGATCACCTTACGTAATTGCCACCCCCTTACATTTAAATCTAATATCAAAGTTATTCTTGAAAGTGTTTTATCTTTTTATTACCTACAATAAAAGAAGTAGATGATGATGAAGTATGAAAATGAAAGTAATATATCACTAATGTTGTTTTTAAATATACAATACACCGAAATTCATTTCAGATGAAACAAGTACATTAAGGCATTAAGATCGACATGTTTAAAGCTATGTGAATTTGGCACTCCACTTTGAAAAAAATATATTATGAGGATACTATTCGATAGTGCTTCGTTTGTACCACTTTTATTTTCGTTTATAAATCAAAGTGAAAAAAGTTATAGCGTTTTCAAAATTTGATCCGCACCCTACTTTGAGATATTTATATATATTCTGTTAACGGGGTTAAATTAAGGTTAAGCTGTTAATTCTAGATGTTTGTACCACTTTTATTTTTTCTTTTACTTCAACACAAAAAAGTTACAGACAGGTATTTCAAAATCTCAAAGTTTACAGTAGTCTTTTTTCAAAACAAACTAAAAGTCTGTAAATGAAGTTCGTCGTGCAAACATGTAAACTTGCAGGTAACAATTTGAATTTCTGCAAAAAATCAGAAATAAAGAAAATATTGGAACTTGGAAATTTCCAAGAAATTATTTCAATATTTTGCAAATTGCTTAGTGGGTATCGTCGTGTAATCGTTTGTACCTATAGAAAACACTTTTAGTTATAAGAAAATCTCAAAAGGAAAGGAAATAACGATATTTAAAAGAAAACACTTAATAATAATAATCTTTAATATTTAATATAAATTGATATAAGTGGTACAAACGGGTACAAACGAAGCACTATCGAATGGTATCTTCATAATATATTTTTTTCAAAGTGGGGTGCCAAGTTCACATAGCTCATGTTTAATTAATCTTTTTTTTAAAATTATAATACCAACAGTAAATTATGCAGTAATAGTTAAAAGCCTCTTGTCAAGGAAAAAGCGTGGACATAACTAGTTTGCCAGATCATATCGATATTTTCAGTTTCCTCGCGATGTTTTTGCTTTCACAATTATGTGATAGTGTTGTGTCGTCCAATCAAATCTTCGATGTATTACGTTGATTGTATATCAAGTAAGCATTCCATACTTTACATATAATTGGTTGAGACGATGAATATATTTAGAATTGTATGACCACTTTAAAATGACAATAACATTCTTGCTTCCGCACCATATGTTCCTTAAACTGCATAACTTCAACCCCGGTATAAGTATCAGTACTCGTCCAAAGACTACATTTTAATACAGTCTTTGTATATCTTCCGTTTGTAGTGGTTGTCTTCTGATAGTTGGAAAAATTTGAGCGATACTTTAATTTTATTCCATGAAAAGCTGGAATGTATGCAGAGTGTGCAATTGAAATTTGTAATGTGCAGTATTCAAGTTACTGCTCCAGATTACATTGATTTATATCCACAAATTTACATTGAAATTTGTAATTTACAAAGCTATAAGTGTATCTGTTGCTATGTTTCATGCCCTTATGACTATACATATCGTTTAAGCCTCGTACATCTACAGTCGCCCTGTTGGATTATTTATGGTCTACACTAATCTATATAAATAAAATGATATATGATTGGCTGTTTCGTGCACCACACGCAAAAACCACTAGATAAACCGCAATTTTTTTTCAATTTTTGTTTCGTATTCGGGTTTTTTTTTCTCCCCTTCCCTCGGACATAATCCGAGACTTTGGTTTTCCTTATACCGTGTACCTTATAATCTCTATTATGCGGTGTGTCCTTGTTACGTTGTGTTGTTTTCCACATTTGGTTTTTATTTGCGTGTTACTTGTCCATCGTTAATAGTAATGTTACATTAATTATTCTATGTACAAGTATTTTATAACCTATGATCTTATTATAGCTATCGGTTTACATAATTCTTATTCTCGTATTCTGGTTTAAAAATATCGCGATATCTTAATTTAATTTATGGCCATTACAATTTTAAGAAAATACGCATTTTATAAGTGCTACAACGGACTAAAGACATTTTGCAAGCAAAGTATATATTTATTTATTTTAAACACTTAGCGAAACTTAAAACTAAACAAAAACAATGTACATCCCATATTTAAACATAATTGAAGGCCATTTACAAGTTTATATATAAGAAAATTTTCATGTTCGATAAGAAAATATAAATATGAAGAATGAAATTTAAAAAAAAAAAAAAAACTGGAATTTAGAACGCATTTCAGTATCTGTAAGCTTGTGTTGAACAGATCTACATTCAGATCACTAACTTATTTATTTGCACTGTTACCTACTCTAATTACGAATCTTGCTTGCAGGTCGTTTTAACAACAATTGTTAAGATAATAAGCAAAGAAGTCGCGGTTTTCAGCTAGTAATATTATAAATAAAAAATAACTGATCCTCTATATCTCACTAAACATGTGAAACTATATGTAGAAACTGAAATTTTACAAAGAGCTAGCCTAGAATCTTCAGAAGATCATAGTTTACCTTCCGTCCTGACTATATCGACAAATATGCAGACAAAGTCACTGGAAAACCTATTTGAATATAGAATGCATGCAAAGTACAATTGGTTAACGACACACTCTGAACACCCTGATTTCAAATCTGTTGCGAACTAGATTCATTTAATGTTACTCCAGTGCCAACTATAAATGAATGTCATTGGTCTGTCCTGTGACACAGTTTTATAGAATCAATCGACTGTAAAGTAAAGAAAAAATTGTCTACTTTCCTATTAAACGCGTGCAAAAATAACAAGTGATTGTTGTGTTTATTTTCGGTTGCTAAACGGAATTTCAGATAATTGTGAGTTCAATTAATTGTAATTTGTTTCTACGCTTTCCATATTACTAGCTTTTTCCAGGCTTTAATTTATATAGTGTACATATTATTTGCGTATTTAATTAAAAGATGTTTTCATGATCTCAAATATTATTTGTAAATAATATTACTATACATTTATGAGGTAGGTAATGAAGAACATATATCATCATCATCGACCTGTAAGAGATCCACTGCAGGGTTATAGGTCTCTTCGCGAATGAAGGTATTGTTGTAATCATAACGCCAGCACACGACGTATTGGCAATTTCAAACTCTGAGAAATGCAGAGAATTCCGAAGACGCGAATTCCGAAAAAATTGAAATGTGTATGGATTTGTTGTGTATAATTTTCGAATCCGGTGATTCATTTTGATATTTTTTTACTAGCAGATAGAGGCTTCAGAGGCTACATATTATGTTTTTAGCGATAAAATTTAACCAAGGTTATTTAAAATTGGTAAAATGTAAGAAACCTTTAGGAGCTAAATATTTGGACAAAACTATTTTCACGAAGTATAATTCCTAAAAGGTTGCTTGTTAGATTAATTATAGCATGACTTAAATAAACAGTTTGTGCGTCATAAAAATTCTATATCATATCTAATTAAAAAGGACCATCAATTTATAAACCCAAGAAATACATTTACATCCTAAATCGGCATAAAAAGACGATGACACAAACCAACCGCTACAACAGATAAGAAGTAAAAATAACCTTGGCTTTGTAAAGCGATAATGGCAATTATGCTTTATAACGAAGTTTCGTAGATATGCGTTGAAGTTAAATCACGGGAAAACTATATAAAATATTACAGAATTTGTTTCGTTTTTGATGTGAAACGTTAATAGCCGCGGATCAGACCGGCTGTTGACGTGTCATATTATTACTTTGTAAGATAAAATAATCAGTTTGGGCAGTGTGATTACCAACATTGTATGTTGATTAGACGCTAATCTCATTTTTGAAAAAAAGTATTAGCTATTGCAAGATCGAAAGCAACTGCAGCTTGAATGAGGTTTTCACCTCCTTTGTTTTTATTCCGAAAACCCGAGCCCCGATGGACGCTCTTAAAATGTCCATTTTCTCTTCCCACTTGCCCATTAAAATCATCTCCGATATAGATATTCTCTTTTAAAGCCTCATTAACCCAGTTTGCGGCATATACACACTTATGATATTTACAGTTATCTGTTCTATCAATAATTTCATTAATATTAATTTATCATTAACTCTTTTTACATCCTTCACACATTTCTTCAACTCATTGCCTAATACAATTCCTACCCCATTTCTCTTACCGTTACTTCCACAGTAGTAAAAATTAATATCCGACACCAATCTCTTTTGCTTTCGTCCCTTTCCATTTCGTCTCTTGCAAATAGGCCACATTTGTTTGTCTTCTTTGTAAGACATCCGTTAATTCTCTTCCTTTTTCACTCATGTTGATCTCACAGTCAAACTCGCACAGTGCATTGCAGTACATTAATGTTGCGACTTAAACAATTTTAATCCTTTTTTTGGCGCTTGATATTCAAAATTCATTAAAGTCATAGAAACTACGTAACAATCATCAAACAACTTTTTTATTGCCCATTTTTTAAAATCTCCTTTAAGACATTCAATGATATGATATGATATAATGATACGCTATAAAGGGCAAGTTTCATCTACATTAAATGCCCAACGTAGCTAAAGTATTTAATGGAATAAGGATTATTACCATATTTGTTAAAGCAGCGTGTCAGATATTTAATATCTAAAAGAACCAAATAATTACTGAGGGTTCATCTATCTCCTTAAATTTTCTTTAGGCATTTTTAAGATATACAATTTTGTGTTACATTACTTTTAATTTATTTCTAAAGGTTTATTCAGCGTTACAAATACATGCGCCCGAAAACTCTTTCTTATGATTGCGTTAGACACACATCGACCTTCTCTACATTGTATAACAAAAATATATATGTATAATGTATATATATACATTCAGAAAATAAAACGAAATAAAAGTGAATTTTATTTGTTTTATAGTTGCTTCATACTGTCAATTGACAGTAATACAACACTTTAAAAATTAAACCCGTGCACAACCGCGCTACAAAGTTAGTACCGTAGATATAAATTAAGCAAGCAATCGTAGTACAACTATAGATAAGGTATACCTTATCGTAATAGCGGCTCAGACATCTCTGTGGTGATAACACAACTAATCAATAAACGTAAAACATATGGTTATTGTACTGCAGACGGAAATAATCATTTTCGTGATAGTATGCTATCAATATGAGAGAAGAATACATTTGTTATTGGAACTGTCTTATAAAGCGAAGGTATTAAACCGTATACAGTTCAAGTCTTTTGGATGGTGACGAACGATAAAAGGATAATAATAATTAAGCAAAAGACACATTTCACTATAACACGGCAGTATTGGAATGACTTTCAATATAAAACATACGACTGCACCACGGCCGTAGCTAGAGGGGGTGGCATTGTAGGGCAATGCCCTACCTTGAAATCCTTTAGTGGTGTAAGGGGTGTCAAATAACATCTAAGACTTGAGACATCTAAGCCAACCCCACCTGCACGTGGTGCACCCTGCTGAATAACGAACGAGGCAATGGCGAAAGCGGTGTGGTAGGGCTTTACAGCCTGACTGGGTCGCAACCACCATGTATCATCCCGAAACGCGACCCACAAAAGCGAATCACTATGACGGGCGCGAAAAAGCACGACATAGTGATTCGCTTTTGCAGGTCAATGTATATGGCGAAAAAGCCCGTCATAGTGTTTCGATTCTGCGGGTCGCGTTTCGGGATCAGCCTGTACATATCCAGCTATTCGCAGGCCGGCATTACAGCGGCGATCGGCGATGGATAGTGTGTCACTCGGTGGTCGCCGTTGTTTTTGGATTGTAATGTGCTTACCATCAAGCACAGTGCAGTCATTTTGCCGTGCTACTATTAAAAAAAAAACCATGCCTTAGTAATGCCAAAAACTGACATAAATTATAATAATTAAATTGTTTGTTCATTGTTTGAGATAAAACAAATTTGTAGCGATAGGTATCTAAACTTTTTCGAACGTACACAGTTTGTGACTTTCGAGGGCACATCAATTATAATATTTTTTTACTTCCGCCCTACCTGTAACCGATGTTGCCCTACCTCAAATTCGACTTTAGCTACAGTCCGGGACTGCACACAGGGATGGATTAAGTAAACAAAAATTTTACGTAACGGTAGTCAGGGGCTGTCACAAAATTCTATAAGCACTTTTTTTATCTAAGAGTGTCTGCGGTGGTCTTAGAAACGTGGGATTCATTTGTAGAATAATTTTGTGTTTTTTGACAAAAATTTGGTTTAAGGAACCGTAATATATATATATAATAATTATAATTAATAAAACTTTATAATGGCATGGTATTTCGTTAAACAACTTGTTAATTCGTGTCAAGATCATCATGCTAGTTTAAAACGCGTAAAGATTGATAATGGAAAAATGATTGATTATCTTGTCGGAGACAATTTACATAGATGGTTTCCTTGAACTGTTTATTAAATTGTAAGGTACTAAGTACTTGTCAACCCGATACCGTTAAAAATACTTTGTATTGGAAAATTAGAAAAATATATACTTTACAAAAACATAAAATAAAGATTGTCACGTCGAGGTCACCTCTGTAGAAGCCAGACTGTTTCACGGAGCCTGATATTAAAGATCAGAGTGTATAACAATGATTACAGTATATTTGAATAAATGTATGCGTTTTATAGTTATAACAGATTTTTTATTTGTTCGAATAACACATTTCAGATAAAATAAAATATCGCGTTGCAGCCAGTCTACGTAAAAGATGACATTCTAGAGTTATAGAGCTACATGGTTCCCTCTAAAGCGAAGCTTACGGGCATTATGATGCTTCGAGCTTAACTTGTCTTCTTTACTGTGATTGGCTCGAAAGTGCTTAGAGTAGTGTTCGGTGGATCCATTTCATTGCAACAATTGGCGACTTTTACACGGTCATTAGCTACAGCTGCATCTCTAGTAGGTAATTGAAAGGTGAAAATTTTATCCCTCCTTAAAGTCCTTGCAAAGGTTCCTTAAGAGCGTCGTCACGCAGAAAACATACGTAACGTAGTTAACAGTAAATTAACATAAAAAGTAATTCAGTTAAAAGCACTTAATAGTAAAAACGTCGCACCAGATTAGGCCCCCCTCGGCAGCGGCTCAAGCCTAGGTCTGTTCCCTCGGCATGAAGCCCTTGAGTACGCTGCTCACGCGATACAGTGATACAAAATCTTACATCACTGCGACAACATTACACATATTACCTCCACACATGTGCACGCATACACGCTTACACATGCAAGTGGAAGAATTTTATTATATTTCCCTTATCAAACTGAAAGAGTTTAGAAAATTATCCGATACGAAATATATATAAGAGTTGTTGTATACCAGGTTAATGTTTAGACAGAAGCAATATTTATGGAGAACACTCTGCACTTGTTCGTTCTAAATCAATTAAAAAGATAGGTGCTTGATATTTGACTTAATTATCTAGAAAGGAGGTGGCCCCCGCCGAGGCCCATGAAAGAGCAGGGCCTCGGTCTTCTCGAGGGCCACCCTGAGGCCCAACCTCCTGATGCGCCTGACCACGAGAGTTGTGGCCATCGTGGCCAGGCGCTCCACCTCCCTCCACTCTCCCCCCCGGGCTAC
>MU159754.1:105076-142908 GCA_015888305.1 Antheraea pernyi
AATAAAAATGGCTATGTGGTTAATTTATACGTGGTAGAAGTAGGAGCGAGAGGTATACCAGCATAATCTCTCTATAACCTTATGAAGGACCTTGGCCTGTCGAGAACTGCAGTAAGTTCTATTTTAGAACGATTATCAAAGGCTGCACTCCCTCCACTCCATCCCCCGGGCTACGACTAGGGTGTCATCCGCGTAACATATGAGGCGTGCCCCATATGGGAGCACGCCGCGGAGCACCCAGTCGTAGCCCATGTTCCACAGGAGCGGCCCTAAGGCCGACCCCTGTGGAACCCCTCTCCTTGTGGCCCGCCGGACCATACGCCCGTCGCCGTCTACGTAGGCGACCTCCCTATCTTCGAGGTACGCCTCCAGCACCCGCCGCAGGTAGGGGGGCACTCCGAAATATCGGAGCGCCTCCCGTATGACCCCATGTGGCAGGGTGTTGAAGGCGTTGGCGATGTCAAGGGACACCGCCAAAACCCTCTCCCCCTGGGAGGTCGATCAGGCAACAACCCAAGCCGAGGTGTGCCGTGCATCCTTGAGCTAGTTGTCAAATAAAATCGGCTGAGTGCCTTAAGAGCTCGCCTTAGTAGTCCGGTGAAGCTGTTAAGACCTTGCTAGGTCAATAGCATAGACAGCTCGAAAAAAAAAAGTAATAACGTAGTTCCTTCTTTTATTCTTTATAAGGTTTGGCATTTGGTCTTCTTAAACACCACCTCTGGTAAACACGGCAAACCTAGAGAGAACTATCTCTCAAGTGCACACACGAACAGGTGTTTGGCGACAGACTTTCAACTTGACGGTGGTAGTTAGCGAGGCGGACTTATAAAAACCCTACCACCATGCTATATTTATAGGACTATTGCTTCATCACAATGTATTCCTTTATCTGAAGCTCCGACTGAGTTGCAAGGATTTGAACTTCGTTCCTCGACGCTGTGCCCAAACACGCTATCATATAAGCCATCATCGCTTAACTGAAACAAGAAAACTATTTTTACGCAAAATGAAGTCGTGGTGAGCAGCTGCTTTTAAATATGAACACACAATGGAACAGTGATGGTGATGTTACTTAGTTTTGCGTTGACTTTTTTGATATGGCAGCACAAACTAGGCTTAGGTTAGAAGGTGTAAGAGTGTTCCCTTATTTTTTGAAGTTATACTTCTTTTGGCCCGTTAGGGAAAAATGATGAGAGTAAATTTTTACGATGCGTGCGCACACCGTCACGAAAAACCGACACCCTGAAATTATTACGATGCGCGCACACACCGTCACGAGAAACTGACACCCTGAAGTTAGCTATAGTCAACATTTTGTTTCTTTGTATTTGTTGTTTGTATTTCTTTGTATTAAAACTTTCAATGTACTAAATACCTTTTTTTGTTATTTCAGAATATGTCTCGTAGAAGAATATTGGTTGGTGGAGCAGCTGGAGTCGCAGGTGCTGCAATCGCTGCCTGGGCCTTCACAGCAGATGATTCATCTGGAGTAAGTTGCACTCTCAACCTCAGAGTATATTATATAACTCTCAACGCATTTTGTAAATAGGGTTGATACAGCATCGACCTATTTATTAGCTGCAATGAATATAAAATCCTTCTGCTTTTGACCGTTACGTTTATGACTAACTGCATAAGTAAATATGATGGGTATGTTATTCAAAATAATTTACTCATTTTTTTCATGTATGTTGTTGGTGATATCTTTCTGTTGATATGCTATTTGTTAGTTGTTGTTCTCGTAATACCTTTACTATGTAGGGCTTTTTAAGACAGAAAAAAAAATCATTATGTGCCAACCTTCGGGAAACTCCCTATAATCCGCAGTGGCTGATAAAGTTATTATACGTTATTTATTATATAGTGGCTGTGCCCGCGACTCCGTCCGCGTGGAACCTAATGTAAAAAACAGTCGCTAATAAAATTATATGAATGTCTTAAGTCCATTTACTTGTCTACGTTTCTCTCGTACTTAAGTAACGTCGTCATTAAAATTACAATAACTTTTGATAAGGTGAACCAAGACTAAATGTTACTATAGAATAATGCTTTGTAATTTAATTGGGCTTTTATCGTTTTATCGTTAACGTAGTACTGTAGCAGTGATGCGTGTTTAAATAAACAGATATACAGATAGACAGACATTTCTAAAAATGATTTAAATGTATTATTTTATTGCATATTCCAAGACACCTACGATATTTATTTTTTTACAAAAATCTTAAAGTACAGACACGAAGCATTTACATTCTTATTATATGTATATATATATATATATATAGCAGGGTGGGCCAAAAAAAAAAAATATTTTTTTTGTTAACCTCACACGAAATTATCGTCCGATGACAAAAAAAATCACCAACAATATGTTGTTTTATGTCTTTAAGGCATTTTTTGTAAAAGAAACTATAAAAGATTGTGAAAGTCATCATATATTATTTTAGGTTGAACTTTAACTGCGAATAACTTTTAACCGAGTTGACTTAGCGAAAAATTATATCAGGGCTTTTTTGTAGGCCGTTCAATTTCCTACAAAATTATGTATTTACTTTTACCACAGAATAACTCGTTGAGATACATCAAGATTCGAAAATCCCGTGTAACTTAAATGGGAAATCGAAAATCAAGACGTGACACCTCTGAAAATGAATATTAAGAGCTCAAACTTTACCAGAATATTTTTTTCGTCATCTTGGAGGATAATTTCGTGGTAGCCAAAAAAAAAATTTAAAGTTTTTTTGGCCCACCCTAATATATAGATGTATTAACGGAGGGTTTACTGTCTTTTAAACAATTCTATAATATAATTTCTGTTAATATATTATTTTAAGATATACAATTTTGTGTTGCATTATTTTTAATATATCTCTAAAGGTTTAGTCAGCGTTATCATTACATGCGCCCGAAAACTCTTTCTTATGACTTCGTTAAAATACATCGATCTTCTCTATATTTTATAAATAAAATATATATGTACATATATACATTCAGAGAAATAAAACGAAATAACAGTGAAAATTGTATTATTAATGGGTATGATTTTAAGTTACACAAAACGTATATATTAAACGAATGGTGAAATATATAGAAGAGGAAATATGCCAAAGATATTCTATAATACATTGGCACAATTTTTGCGATAAAACGTCTTATATGCTGTAACATTGCCAAGAATCTCTAGTATTATTATAAAGCACAGCAAACAGTTTGCTTTTCGCTTTGTCTCTGAAACTCTCATCTCTGAAAAATGTCTGAAATTATAAGTTAGATTTGAAAACTTATTTTTGTATTTATAACATAATGACACTATCATCACGATAAGATCCTTAGATGCAGAGAAATTACCAAACAAAATGTAGGTTGCCAGTACGCTAAGAGAGAATTACGTATTAGAGTGGAGGGCTCGTACTGGTAGATAGTTCTGGCTGCCGCATATAATGCAAAGTTAACATTGCTTCGGAGCATCACATTGCTGAATCTCGGGATTCAGACCTAGTATATCTAATAATTGTTTGAAATTTATTAAGCAATGAAAATTATCTGATCATTTTACGAATTTTATTCAGCTTTATTTACTCTCCGATATATAAGAAGCAAATCATTTTCAAAAATAATTCTAATATTAATAAGTCCTGTCTGATCTCCTTTACAAATTATTAAGGCAGGTACGGCCATGAACCATTAGCACAAAATTATTCCGTGTTTATTATAGGCTTTCAAGACTAGATTAAGGTAACGCTTAAAACGCTTCGGTAGTCGCGTATTGATTTTGTCGTTTAATAATGAATTCCATTCTCCAACTTGGGTGGTCTCTATCAGCATTAAAAATATGAATTTATAAAGTATGGACATTTTATAAAATAATACGTTTTACATCTGTATATGTTTTGTTTTTGAAAATTCCAGAAATTAAAATATCCTTATATTTACACCTATGAATCTATCCTATCCTATAAATATTTACATGTGTCTTAACCAGTCTCAGAATGGAATGGGTTGCGCAGCACGGTTTTTCCTCAGGGCTATGATATGGGGCTCTTCATGAAGGGACTGAAACGCGCTGTTCAAGGTCGACAACACAACAGTCATGCTCTTGGTGTTGCAGTTGTCCATAGGCGACGGTAACTATTTACCATCAGGTGGGCCGTCTGCCTGTTGCCTCTGCGTTGCGTTGCGTCTGCCTTTTGGCATAAAAGAAAAAAAAAGACTAGGCAAATGATAGTGTGAAGACGTATGGTACTGTGATGATTAAACAGAAAATAGTTGATGGTGCCCGTTGATCTGGAAAAGAATACAAAATAAATAAATAGAATTAAAAATGTTATAAGGAAACCACAAATTACTACGCACGTACATGTTTGTATGTGAAATGTATGTACCTATGTACGAGTAGGTAACCTTTACAACGTAGATTCAAGATAATCAACACGGAAAACTTTAAAACGGTAGTAATAACAACATAAATAATAAGGAAAGTTTAACCATATACACATATATTAGATACTACAAATAGTAACGGTACCTGTATTTTTTAATATGTCAATGGGTATCCATCAATCCTTAGAATTGGTACAAATCGGCCACGGTGGCAGCGAAGACTGAGCGCAAGAAGCGTCCATTACCGACAAGGGCGGATCAAGTTGCCAGCCTTCAAGCTGGTCACAGCTACGACATTCTGATCATTGGCGGCGGTGCGACTGGTGTAGGATGTGCTCTTGATGCTACAACCAGAGGTATCGTATGAATTCTACGTTAGATCTAGCAATTTATAATGCAACATTGAAGCTCGTGAGCCATGAAATAAGTTTTATTAATGTAATATATTGCCTACCATCCCAATACATTATTGATCCGGTAAAGGAAAACATACCGATGAAACCGTAGCATGGTGGCAGGGCTTTTTCTAAGTCCACCTGGCTACTAGCTACACCAGAAGAGTCGCAAGTGCGTTGTCACCCTGGGTTTAGGGAAGGGGGGAGGGGAAGGGGAGGTGGGTTATCCGGCGCTCTTACTGACCAAACAAAACGCAACAATCCAAGCACTGTTACTTTACGTCGGTTTTCTGGGAGAAGGTGGCACTACCCCGGGCGAGAAGACCCATTCATGCTGAAACTAGTAATAGCTTCAGTGTGGCTCTACCACCTCTAAACCTCCTCTTTACATCAGGTGGTCGAACGCAAAAACCTACACAGTAATAAAAAATCCAACCAAAAGTAAATTAGTCACCTAACGCTTAGTAAGAAAAATAATTTTTAGTTAGTTTAATAGTATTACGTTCTACAATGAAGTCTTCAAACATGTTATCGATTTGCGGGACAATAGGATCAAGCATCATATTAAGGAGGTTTTAGTGTGATAGGTTACTATAGGGTGGATCATTATATATAAATTATAGAACTTCTGTCTTCATAAGGTCTTAGAACTGCGCTTGTCGAAGCCGACGACTTTGCAAGTGGCACTTCTAGCCGAAGCACGAAATTAATTCATGGCGGTGTGAGATATCTACAGAAGGCGATCATGCAGCTGGACTATGAACAATATAAGATGGTGAAGGAAGCGTTACACGAGCGAGCTAATATGCTGGAAGTCGCACCGCATTTGACAAGGCCCTTGCCTATATTGCTACCTGTTTACAAGTAAGTTTTGTTTTCCAGTCCACACTGTAATTTTGTATGTTCATAGTTATATTGTCTTCCCAGCAAGGTAATTGAGATAATTCAGTTGTTATACGTAAGACACTTTGTAGTCCTTGAACTGCAAACTTTGATAAATATAAATAAGCTAGATTTGATA
Organism: Antheraea pernyi; assembly: GCA_015888305.1. Classification (NCBI taxonomy): domain Eukaryota; kingdom Metazoa; phylum Arthropoda; class Insecta; order Lepidoptera; family Saturniidae; genus Antheraea; species Antheraea pernyi. The sequence goes on from MU159754.1 coordinate 110,870, forward strand.
GAACTTTGGCATGACTTAACTACTTGAAAAACTCACAAATTAGTTTACCTATATTTTAGATTACTACCAATAAAAGTTTTTTAGATAAATAATAGTGTCAAGTTCAAGAAACATTACCAATTTAGGTACCGGATAGTTCAAACAACATCTCAAGCGGGTTTATAGGATAGATCATTATATGAACGATAGTGAAATTTGAAAAAGACTCTCTTTGTATACGCAAACAATTATTGTTAACAATTACTTATATAGTTGGACTAAAAGTACCTATACAAAAAAAGTACATTTTTCTCTGCATCCACCAAAGATTACTGTTAACAATGACTAAAAGTATACAAAAAAAATTAAACCGATCGAGTTTCTATTTCGGTCTTGCGGATGAATAAATTGCTTTTCAGTCTAATGCTAGTGCTGCTCAGGGTCTAAATTGAACAAAGTATTATTATTTTTAAGTACTTTTTCTTAATTTATGTATTTCTTTCATCAGGTGGTGGCAGGTGCCTTATTACTGGTTCGGTATTAAGATGTACGACTTTGTCGCTGGAGATCGAAATGTGAAGAGTTCCTATTATTTATCAAAGAAGAACACCCTAGAACTGTTTCCGATGTTGAAATCGGACAACCTGTGTGGCGGCATTGTTTATTACGACGGTAATTATTTGAACAATATTCTGCTAATAAACTCAGTATACTGACGTATGGCAGAATTAACTAGTAAATATAGATTGTGCCCATATTAATAAGGAAAGTCGTAAAAATAAACCGTTTTCCGTATAAACTTCAACTATATATAAAATTTTATAACCGAAAACCTTCCTATAGGTATATCAGTCATAGAGTGATAAAAATCGATGGCATGGTCTGACACAATTCATAATGACTGATCATTATGAATTTTATTTAGTTAAAAATGATGTTTTTATTAACTTAACAATACCTTATATGAAGTAATGTTGTACTTAATTATAGTAAGATGGTAAAAGGGAATTCCTAGCAAACATTATCTGGAACCTATGGTGACACATGTTCAGTCTAATAGTAGCTACCTACTAGCTAGTCGAGCATTGAATGAATGAATGAATGAATGAATACTTTATTGCACTTTTATTTGTACACTGGCGTGCTTAATGCTATAAAGCATTTTCTTTCAGCTAACCAGCGGTATTGTTGTCAAACAATTAGCTTTGTAAGTAGTGCATATACAGAGGTCATATATATACATAAATAAAATAAATAATTAAATACATAAACATTAGTACATACACGATTAAACATATATACAAATATATAACAATAACAAAGGTGTATATACATAGCAAAAATTAATTATAAAGACAAACTGTAAAATCACAGACACTCTGCCTCCTGTTTCTCAAATAAATAGCAACATTACAAAATGTCTTAACATGATGTTCCCATTCATAGAAAGTACGGCCTTATTTCTACACTAGCTGACCCGGCCACGCGTTGCTGTGGCTCAGTTATTATATCATTACATATTGATAAGAATCCATAATTGTTGTTGATAATATGAGCAATAAATATCACTTAACGATTTAAATTATCTTTTTAATATAAGAAACTATTTTTGTGACAAATGTAAAAGTTAGATATATGCTGTTGGTGACTTTTTTGTAGTCATTATCAAGCTCTATAATTTTTCGTTAGAACTCAATCATATATTTCTCATTGTTAAGGCAGCGTTCGTAAGAAACGTTTTCGTTCGACCGTTTTTTCTCCGACTTACTTCGCAAATACGACCACCACAAAAAAGAGTTTTAATTTTTTAGGTTAATATATATAGCCTATGACACTCAGAAACAACGTGGCTTTCTATTGGTAAAAGAATTTTCAAAATCGGTCTGGTAGATCCAGATATAACCACCTACAACCTCACAAACTTTACCTCTTTATAATATTAGTATAGATTAGAATTAGCATAGAAAGGGATGCAAGAACTCATAACATGTCCAAATTATATGCCTTTGTTATTATTTCTAGGGCAGCAAGACGACGCTCGTATGAACCTGGCAATAGCGCTTACGGCTGCCAGGCATGGTGCCACCATCGCGAACCATGTCAGCGTCACCAAGCTCCACAAAGTCGCCGGAAAGCTTAGCGGAGCAAGGCTTAAGGTCAGTAGGACAAGTCCGACGGACCAGTTAAGGGCAGATCTCGAGGTTCTTTAGAGAGACTCTAAAGTAACTTCCATCGCATGGCTACCCTACTGTTATCATTGCCGTGTTACATATATTTTGTCCACCGCATGGGGTATAACACCAAAAGAACTGCACTCCTAAATGGAGCCAAGTCTAATAGATTGCTACTCGTGAAGAGTGATTTAGTACGCCTTATATGCTAGTGCGTATTGTCTTAAAGAAATAATATGATTTAACTAAAAATCAAGTTCTACCCCTTCCTATTTTCATTTCCACATTACGAAGTTTCACTTCTTCCGCGCGGAGGGACTCCACGCACTATTTTTTGTTATTGTTAACTATTGACTGTAAAACCACTATACTTGAACAGTAATAAACTATATCATACATTGGGAGTGAAATGTGCCCCAAAACCAAAAGATTAGGATCTACTACCTTACCAGACGACTGTCATCATATTTCTCCACTTAAATAGCTTTGATTAAAATTATAATTATAGTATTTCATTATATTTATCTGAAAGTTTTGAGTTGTCCAATAAATACGCGGATTATGTTGAAATGATACGATAGTACATTACACTTCTAAAGCATTCCCGCTTCGTATGGGTCTACTAACGAAGAACATCCGCAACAATATATATTTAGTCGAATAATTCCATATTACTTACTCGCATTTTTTTAAGAATGAGATTAACTTTGTCAGACTCTTAGTAGTAAACATAATTACTAATAGAGCTTATATATATAAATATATCCTTAAATTTTATACATAACATTGTATAACTGTAAATGAGTGGACAACGGATTGCCACAGTCACCGCGCGCGCTCAGTTGTCACATGAAATAACGTATGCTTTCCTGGTTTCCTGTAACACAATTTAGTCCTATGAAGCTGCGAAGGTCCGTCAGGCCAATAGCGTAGTGAGTCTGAAAAAAAATTGTAACACATTTCCGTCCCTTTTCTAAAATCACTCCCACAATAAATATCCAGTAAAGAGAGGAAAGATGGTACACATCAACAATAAAGAATATTTCGTAATACTCCAGTCCGTCGCGGCGACGTGCTGTCCGCGTGGTCGGGAATCAGGCCTCTGGTTTCGGACCCTAACAAGCCGGACACGCAGTCCCTCGCGCGGAACCACATCGTGCACACCTCTCCCTCGGGGCTCGTCACCATCGCCGGCGGGAAGTGGACCACGTACAGATCCATGGCCGCCGAGACTATCGACGCCGCTATTGAATGTAAGTGCACCAGTACTATCGTATCGGTTCTTATAAATTCAATTCCTGAAGTACTTTACATAATCTTACAAACTATGCAGTATAACATACCCACACACATGCATACAAGATCTCTTTTACTTATAAATTTTTTGGCAATCAACCTTCTTGTACATTATTACTGCCATTATCTAGTAGGTAATATTTTTACAAGTTTCTTGCGAACATTTCAATTTTCTAACAAGATGGTGCTTGACTGTTTATTAAAATTTCCTAAGGAATTTTTGTGGAAAGTCGATTCCATGTTCCGTGGCATTATTTCCCGTCCACTTTACTTGTGCACAATAACCAAACTATATTACATAAAACACCACCAATATTACCAAATATAGAGAGAACAAATAACCAACAACAATTGTAGGTGGTGAAGCCACGCTAAAGCTATTTACATTTTAACATGAATGGGTCTTCTCGTCCGGGGTAGTACCACCCTCTCACAGAAAACCGACGTGAAGTAACAGTGTTTGCATTGTTACGTTTCGTTCGGTCAGTGACAGCGCGGAGACCCACCTAACCTCCCCCCCTCCTCTCTCCATACCCCAATCCCCCTCCCCCAAACAAGCTGGCAACGCACTTGCCACTCCCTTGGTGTTGCAATGGTAGTATGAAAGTTATTGTCTTCGAGATATCGACCGTTTTTCTTTTTAACTTTAACAACAAAGCTAGAGTATTACGTACTAGATATTTTTTGTTTTAGGTTTATCCGTCCGCATTCTTTAGTGTAATTAGGTTTAGTATTTTTACAACTTTTGGAATCAACTTAAAATTTTGTAAATTTGTTGATGTTTCATCTAGATAATGACATCACTTATAAGGCACAATGTTATTTATTGTATCGTGCTATTAAACAGCGATTGCAAACGCAGAAAGATTAAATATTACTGACACCTTCAGATTTTCCCACGATATACTCTTTCATCAACAGCAAGTCATGCTATTGAAAAGAAATTAATTGACTATCTAAATATATAAAATTTCTACGACTACAGACTATACGCGGATGCACAGACTAACTAATAACTACTAATATCTTGAAAACTACAGCAGTTTAATGAATATTAATCTCTGAGTGGTAAAGCCACGCCGAAGCTGTTACTGGTTTCAGCATGAATGGGTCGGCTCGCCCGGGGTAGTACCACCCTCTCACAGAAAACCGACGTGAAGTAACAATGCTTGCATTGTTGCGTTTCGTTCGGTCAGTGAAGGCGCCGGAGGCCCACCTCCCTTCCCCTTCCTATTCCCTGCCTCTCCCCCTCACTCCATTACCCTCAAACAAAGGTTGGCAACGCACATAAATGCATTTGTGAAATTGTAATGATGGAGTCACAGTTTGAAATTCTGATTGGTAAACTTTTTATGTGACGAAAAGTGTGAGGTTCAATCTATGTCGAGTAGAGTCTTGAAAAGACCGGTTCTTGTCCGAACCCCGAAGTTAAGCAACGTCGGGCGCGGTCACTACTCGGATGGGTGGACGCCCCTTGAGGTTGGCTTTTTGTTGTATGTTTTCAATTAAAACGTTTCCCTGTAACACAAAAGCTTCACTTCTATTGCGTGTATTTACGACACAGCCTGTTTTTGTGTAAAATTACGACAATATAAACAGAAATAGTTACGTACACAGAACAATAGGCATATTTTGTAGTCAACCAAATTAATTAAAAATGGGAGTTAAAAGTTTCACTCCTTTTAGGTAGCGCAACACTTGGCTAAATCGTATGGTGACAGAGCGTTCGCTGTGGCCAAGATGGCGGCGATGACCGGAAAGAGATGGCCTATTATTGGCAAGAAAGTCCATCCGGAGTTCCCTTACATAGATGCTGAAATCAGGTATATACATACCATATTATTCGGAAACTAAATGTTAAGTCGCACTGCAAATAAAAATCCTTGCCAAAAATCACTTTAAAATTTAAGTAATTGGAATGAATGTACTAAAACTTGATATAACAATAATTGTTGATAATTATTAACACTAAAATATCGTTATATTTTACTAGCTATGCTTTTTAATCAATTTTAATAAGAATAAAAATATTTTTACGATTAACATACATCGTAGAGGTTCATATAATATACGTTGTCATTTTGAAGTGAAACTTCTAATGCGACTTCCAACAAGGTTGCGTTAACCGTTTAACGCTACCATGGAGGGGGTATGAAAGCACTGTTGCGTTAAACGTTCAACGCTCCTGGGGAGGGGGAATAGAAAGAGACAGAGCGAGAAAAATAATCAAACATTTCGTATAATTATAGTATTTCATTATATTTATCTGAAAGTTTTGAGTTGTCCAATAAATACGCGGATTATGTTTGAAATGATACGATAATTATGTAGTCCGGTGACAATCCGGTCAATAGCATAGATGTTTCAGAAAAAAAATTATACGATAATACGTTACAAGTCTAAAGCGTTTATCGTGATAATACAATGAGTAGGTTCATACTGTGGGATCGTTCTTAAAATACGTTACGCAAAATTTTAGTTTTTCAATCAACTCTTCCGTTCTTATCGAAAATACTATGTGAGTTGTCAGTAATTCAGCTACCCCCATCAATATTGCGTCACTAATTATAAATACCCCGTAAAAAGTTTGACGAGTACAAAAAAACAAGACATAAGTAAATATGTATAAGTTATGGCAAAAATATATAGGTACTTTTACATAAAAATGTAACATATTTTTTGCATGTATGAAAGGAAAGACTTTTTATCGTAATAAAAGATTCAAATAACAAAATATGGAGAGAAAATTTGCACATTTCCTTCATGAGTTATGAAAATGTACTGAAAAATCCATTCTTGCCCTAGAATATATAATGGATTAATTGAGTCGTTACATTTTAAAATGAGTTCATTTTGCTTTTAATAGTTCATATAACATAACCCCTCTTGTTGTATCTTGTCACAGTAAACGACATACTTCACATAGAAGCTCTATTGTTTCTTTACAAGTGACGTCATATACCTTGCGGTTATCAAATATACGAATTGTGTTAGGGACGGTGTCACGCGTATGCGACAACCCCTCTCCCCACAAAGTGCAAACGTACTTTATGAACGGCCCTTGTATGTGACGTCGTAATTTAATATTAGAAATGTATAAGGAAACGCGTTCTTCATCTAGGAACTCTATTGTTTCCTTATGGTTGAAGACATAAACCCTGCGGCTATCAAACATATGAAGTGTGTTAGGTACGGTGTCCGGGAGTACGCGTGCACCGCAGTCGATATGATCGCACGTCGGCTCCGGCTCGCGTTCCTGAACGTGCAGGCCGCGGCTGAGGCGTTGCCAGCAGTGATTGACATCATGGCTGAGGAACTCAACTGGAATGAAGCTGAGAAGACTGTAATTAGTTTTGTTCTTAATAAACTATCCTAGATTGATGCACGCAGAACCAGCTTTAGATATCTCATAAACATTTTCTAGCAACCTTCAGTTTCATTGGTCATCGCTTTTGAGGGTCCTCGTTCAGAGATAAACTAAACCAGTGCTTGCAAATGTTACTCACGTGCAGACAAATAATATATTTATTTATACGTATAGCGGTGAAGTCGAATGTTATTTTCACTACTATTTCACTGGTGATAATTAAAAATATTCTATATTTAAAAGAATAGAACGACTCCTCGAGAATCTTTCTTTTAACCCTTCGATCTATTATTCAACATATACAAACTGTAAACTTATACATGCCATATGAAAATTAATTAGTCAAATTCGTAAATGCTGTATGGATAAATAGCAGTGATATATCAAATGATCCATTTTTATTTATGCGACAATTATAGCGCTCTTTGATTCTAGCGTCCGTATTGACAACTCAAGATTTATATATACACCCTTAAAGCCAGTTCTGCATACACGTAAATATGTACACATATAACTATTATTGGTGCATACAGTAGGTGTATACATATTGTTAGATATTTAATATTCTGAATAAAGTGACTAATAAAAACCGATTATTTAAGAAGAAATTTATATTATGCCAAGACGCCTCTGTTGATTCGGATCCTACAAAGAATCCGAGTTTTCGGTAAGACAGCAACAGCTACACTTGAGTGTAATTTCTCCATACTTAACCTAGTATAATATCTTTGATCACATGCCATCAAATATTATGTGAAAGCGACCACAAGTTAAACAAACTTAAAATGTTGTTTGTACATAAATTACCTTTAAATTAATTTTGGTTTGATTTAAATAATTATAAATAAACTAGCTGACCCGGCCACGCATTGCTGTGGCGGAGTTATTGAAAAAGAAATACAAAATTAAAACGTGGAGCCATCTATGAGATATCTATAAAAGTTGGTTCTACAATTTTCTGTCAACAAGCAAATTTAAAGCGCTATCTATTCGAGACTAATAAAACTTACAATTAATAACAATAATCAACATGGACAATCATAATTTTCATTAAAAAAAATTTGAGGCTATTAATCGAAATATGAATTACCTATCTCTGAAGTTGAACCAAGTTATGTATAAGTGCCAACTTTCATGAAGATCGATCGAGTAGTTTCGAAGTTCATCGTGGATAAATATTATGACACTGGATTTTTATATATGTAGATAATATAACTTACACATTGATATACAAAAACCCAAGATGCACACTTAACGCCTCACAGCTGGCACACAAAAATGTGTGCATAATTTTAGATTATGCAGTCATTTCAAATAGTTTCGCGTCAATGTAAAAACAACTTTAAATCATTTCCGGTAAGGCTGAATTTGCAAAATCATCATTTATCGCGTAACTATAACCACGTGTGTCTATTGGGGAGTTTTTGCAGTCTTGAGCGCTACTTTTATTCGAGACTGTGTGTCTTGGGTTTTTATATGCCAATGAACTTACACCACTGAAGGGATTATTTAACAATATTACTCGTAACAATGAAACAACTTTTAATCTTTGGTCCCATTTCAGAGGCAAATGAAAATCGCTGGCGATTTTCTCGCCAACGAGATGGGTCAGATGGTGAACCGAGCTAGTCGCGACAAGATACCCATCAACCTTAGCAAACAGGAAATACAGACATACATCAAACGTTTCCAGATCATAGATAAAGATAGAAAAGGCTTCGTTTCTATTAATGACATCAGAAGAAGTCTCAAGGTATGCACATTACAAAGTTATAATTTGAAATGTGTTATAAAGCCTAATAAATATTTTTGATTGAATTTGAATGAAGAAGGTGTTACTTTCTGGAAAGCCATAATTAAATGATTATAGTAGATGTTACTTTGCATTTGCTCCACGAATTGATTACCCCTTACCACGTCTCACTGCAACAAAAAACTTTTGATTTTATTCACGCGAAGTGGACCTGAAAAATTTAAATCTGAAACTTTTAATAGAAAGAGCGAAATATTAGTACCTAAAACAAAGAAATAATTAAAAAACGCGTTCATGCTTGACTTTTAAACCTGACGTTGACCTGACAATTCCAGGCTGAAGTGCAAAGGAACGTCTATTATAATATTCAATAAACATTGGGTAGGAAATTGACACCAAACTTTAAAGAATCTACTGCAGATGCAATTGATGTCAAAGTCACACTAAAAGATGGACAGCAACGATTGCAACCATACCGATTAAATTGGAAGGAACAACTTTTTGGTCTTATAAATTACACAACCGAAACAAGTTATTAACGTCTCATTGTTCTGTCAAATGATGTAACAAATCAAAAGCAGGCTAATGTAAACAGTGCAACGAAAAAAGATATGTTAATATACCTATGCCGATTTTAGAGCATGGGTGTGAAACCGACCGACGCAGAAATAAGCGCAATATTATCAGAGATAGATGTGACCTACAACGGCCAGATGGAAATGCAAGACTACCTGCAGGTAGAATGAAAGGATTTCTCGGAACCGAGGAACGGGTCTATGTTTTATGTCCGTATTAACTTTAGGATACTATTTTGGTTGAGGATTAGAATTTTGGAATTATGTATAATATTACAAAGAAGGTTTGTTGAATAAATACCATTGCCGAAGTTTATTGACATAACTTGTGAATATCAGTGGCATAACATAAAAACAAATTGACTCGAAAAACTCATCAGGAACTATCGGCATTTATTTACCTAGCTAAGTTTTTATATTGTAATATTGGGCATAATTTTAAAACACAAAAAAGTTATATAAAGGTCTTTAGTGCATCACAATTCATTGAACTCTTTCTTGAAATAGTGGTTTAAAAGTCATAAATAAGAATATAACATATTATCTCATAAAATATATCTATGGTGTTCACGTGTACAATTTATGCGTTTATTGTTTTTTTTTTCTAAACCAGTGCTTGCAAATGTTACTCACGTGCAGACAAATAATATATTTATTTATACGTATAGCGGTGAAGTCGAATGTTATTTTCACTACTATTTCACTGGTGATAATTAAAAATATTCTGCTTTCAGGTTTTAATGAAAATTTCATCCAGAAAAAGTAATCCGTATTAACACGAGCGAAGACGCGGACAAAAGTCAGTTTTATATTGAAGACCTCACCTCGTTATAATTAATTTTCCGCTCGTGTTAATACGGATTACTTTTTCTGGATGAAATTTTCATTAAAACCTGAAAGCGTAACAAACAGCTTTATGCGCAGAGACATTGCCTCACTGAGCGTGTTCTACCGTCTGTATCATGGCGAGTGTTCTGAAGAGCTATTCAATTTAATACCTTCCTCTCCTTTTCATACCCGAACTACGCGCGCTGGGCTCCGGAGCCATAGTTTTACGGTAAATCCTATCTGGGCACGAACTAAAAAGTTCGCAACTTCTTATCTCTGCCGTACCGTGAAGCTGTGGAACAATCTCCCGGCCAGTGTGTTCCCTCCTTCCTATAATATGGGGTCCTTCAAGCGTAACGTGAAGAGACATTTATGCAAGCCGGCATGACAGCGGCGACCGGTGAGGGATAGTGTGTCTCTCGGTGGTCGCCATTGTTTTTAGATTATACTGTGCTCACCATCAGGCACAGTAAAGTCACTATGCCGTGCTACGATAAAAAAAAAACAAATTAACTTTCGTATTTATAGTGACTATTAATTAGGGTTCTAATGAGGAAAAAACCCTTTTAAATTATAGGTATAAAATATTTGATCAGCACATAACTTAAACTGCAGCTGTGTTATTACAAAAAAGTTAAATACGTATAGAATACTTGCTTTACAAAGGTTTTGAATTAAATGCACCGCGGTCGCTGAATGTTCGCCATCTTGCTCTTTTGTCTCGCTTTGGTTACGTTAGGTTAGACTTGCGAAAAAGGATAACGCGACCTTGCCTCGGGCGAGCGCGGTGCATTTAATTCGAAACGTTTTTAAACCAAGTATTTAACTTTTTTGTAATAACATTGCAAGTGGCTTATGGTACAGGGACGCACTAAGATGGTACAGGGACGCACTAAGATAGAACTTATAGAGGCAAAAAGGACTAAGATATAACTAAAATATATTAACATCGAAAATCGACAGTTTTGAAATTACTGTTACAAATAATTAGCATTAGTATGTAGACTGTCCGCTAATGCTATTCCTCACCACGGAGTTTTGACTATGGTAACATTAAATGTAGATGTGGGAAGACATTATCGTCATGTGTTACGAATTATTGAGCTGCGTAACGACAGACCTAGTACGATAACTGAGCCGGTGGTTTTTACGATTATCCGATACGAAATATATATAAGGGTTGTTGAGGAATGTATGCTTGGTACACATATATGTTTCAACAACTCATATATGTATATATGTATGAATAGTTAGCTTAGCTCAGATAGGTCGCGAATTGCATGTATCAGACAACAGCCCAAGCCGAATTGAAGCCGAGGTGTGCCGTGCACCCTTGAGTTAGTTGTCAAAATAAAATCGGCTGAGTGCCTTAAGTGCTCGCCTTAGTAGTCCGGTGAAGCTGTTAAGATCTTGCTTGGTCAATAGCGTAGTCAGTTCGAAAAAAAAAGTGGTTTTTACGTACACAAAAGGAGTTTAGCGGACTGTAAATAACGAGTTATAGGAAAGGCGCAGATGTACTGTAATCTATCTTTGTTGAAATTATTTTTTGCATTAATTTTAACGCAACGAGTAGTCGCAAGTTCGGCACGCAGATGCGGAACTAGCATAAGAATAATAGTTAATGTTTTTAAATCATCAGCTGTTAAATGAATATACAGCAAAATATCAATTCACAAGATTGAAGCCGCTTTCCATATATGAAACGAGTTAACCATAAATTAAATTTGTTATCAGCTGTTAAATGAATATACAGCAAAATATCAATTCACAAGATTGAAGCCGCTTTCCATATATGAAACGAGTTAACCATAAATTAAATTTGTTTTTTTTTTAATCAACGCCACTCTATGGTAAGGAAAAAAGATCCTAATCCATATTTTTTTTTTTTTCGAACTGACTATGCTATTGACCTGGCAAGGTCTTTACAGCTTCACCGGACTACTAAGGCCGAGCGCTTAGGGCACTCAGCCGATTTTGGTTTTGGGTAACATACACAAGGGTGCACGCACACCTCGGCTTGGGCTGTTTCCTGGAAAAAGACACGTCTGTCCTAGCTAACTATTCTAAGCTATTCATACATATATACATTTGTGAACCATACAATCGAAATTGCATGATTCACAAATGAATACGTGTATATCGGATTGAAACGAACTTAAACTATTCGATTCAGTTCGATGAGGGAAAAAAAAAAACAAAACCCTCCCACCATGTGTATATATATCCTAATCCATATAAACAGCTCCATCTTGTGATATATGCCATAACAAATAAAAATGAATTCACAATATATACCAAAGAAGTGAAAATAACGTGGTTGTTTCTCGATTGCAGTATTTGGATTTGGATTGTATATTTACGGCCGTGGCCATGTCACTAAAAAATAATCTCTCTTTATTTCAGCTTCAACAAAAAACATCGCAACAAAATAGAAGACACTATCTATGCAAAAAAATTCGAGTATTACTTCTCAAATATAGTATAATGAAATTATTATAAATATTATTATAGTTATAAATATTTATCTATAAAAAAGCTAAGACATTAAATGCTCGCGTCCTTGTCTCTTAGTTATAAGCGATACAATCAAGAATGTTTGACAGTTCTTATTGAAGGTTATTTACAAAATTTGTTAAGAGTGTTTACAATATTTTGACTTCAAATGTTAAATTAAATTAAGTTTAGAAACTATTTATTGGTTATTGTAAATTATTTATGCTGTAAAGTAATTTATATTTGTGGTTCTATGATTTTTTTTTGCAATTCTATGATCATGCGTGTATAATATATAGAGATTGTATATGTTAAGTATTACTGATAAGAGACATTGTTGAAATAAATAGTTGTTTATCGTTTTATATTTTTTTTAATCTACAGAACGTCGCATCCAACGAAATAGCAAAATAACTTATAATAAAATACACTATACCTTCAAATACCGATTCTATGAATTTATAGAGATACGTATTTTAATTGATACGAGAATTTTATTTCAAAATAAGACTATGACGTCGCTATGGAGTAATGCAGTCATATATAAAATAGGAAGAAATTAAAGATTTTTACATTCTATATCTACTCTTCATAAAGGAATTACGTCGTCCTGGACACGGTTTCGTATTTTGTATAGTTTTTATATATGTCATTGATTTTATAATCAACAATTAATCGTCATAACATTTATAAATAAAATACATTGCAATATATAATAAGAATTGGATGTCATTTAGGCTGTTGTGTTTCGAATCGCTTATAGAATTTGTCTGAACCGTTACAAAAGACATAGAGTTACTAAGATTGCCAGTTTAAAAAAAAAACGAAGAATGAAATGAAATGCAGGCATAATATTCGCTCATTGCTAAAATCTCTGAAATTTTTCGCCTCTAGCATACCTTCGGAATTTTGATTAATAAAAACAGAAGCATGGTAATCTACCGAGTAAATGTTGATCTTTTATAAAATGAAATAAAAGATATATCGTGTACTAAATATGTTATATTCCATTGAACTTCTCTGAGTTTGATTGTTTCTGAATGAACGTTTTTTTTTTCTTAATATTTCTATAAGCAGCGCTCCCAACCGTAGTTCTGTGGTGCTAAAATGACTGCAAAACATTGCGATCAGTTTCAATCAGTACTGTGGGAATCTATTTAGTTGCTTTAACGTATTTGAAAACTAGATGATGCACGTGACTTCTTGCCCATAAATAGTTATCTGGATTACTTGTAGAATATCCTATATTCGTTGAATATAATCTTATTATTACTAATGAAATGGGTATCAAAACTCTTTACTGATTCTAAATAACCACTTTTCTATGATATATTAAAGCTTAACACTAAAATGAAGCATAATAATACTCTGATAAATTCTCTATCTTCCAATAAATATTTTGTCAGATTCAGTTCAGCTGGTAACAGACTATAGATGCTTTAATTTTATTTATACTCTATGTATATATTTAAATTACATATAAACACGTATAAAGTTAGGACAGAGCTGATGTATAAAATATGTTTTTTAATGAACAATGTAGGTTGTGAACTGTGCTTTGCCTTATTACTTTGTATCAGTCTGTTATGTTTTTATATTATAACGGTATAGTAATATTTATATGCATACAGTGAGCTAGAAAGTGTGGTTATCCAAAGGCAAACGTAAAATATATGTTGGCTTGACATCGTTTTTTTATGTGATATTTAGTTGTGTTCTCTTTCACAGTCTTGTGTCATATTCAAACTAATTACACCAGGGGCTAGCGGGCCCCATCGCCCCCCACTAGATATGTCACTGTATGCATGTATTTTTTTCGATTATTCGAAATCGTCTAATGATGTTATGTTCAATTACTTAGTCTTAGGAACAATTTTACTAAAGACATTATAATAGTAAGGACTTTGATGGTAATTATCGCCGTGGGACATTTAATTTTTTACTATCGGAGTTTTGTTAAGGCTTATATTCTTATATTTACATAATAAAATATATATTCTAATAAATACTATTGATAATAATATTTTTAAATCATCTAACAATCTTGCAACTAATATACCATCTATAAGGTAATGAAATCTCACTGACCAAAGTTTTTTTTTCTCAAACAATTAGGTAATTAAGGATTGTTAAAAGTTATGTTTAAACGAGTGATTTAAAAGAGGGTTTCAAAATAAAATGCTTAATACCTTTTGTAAAGTGTTTGAATTTCCTTAGAAATAAATTTAATGATAAATCGTAACTGTGTTTTATTGGTTACTGAATTATATTTCCTAAAAATCCCAATCACACCTGATATAGTAACGATGAGATTCAATGTACACGCATAACCTAAAGGAGGATAAGCGAGTACAGTTGCCGAAATACAACTATAGGTAAGTGCTTGTCGCGGTACCTGCTTACATTATACTGTGGCCCAATAGGGCGACAGACGGATTACCGTGTGGTTTTAGTCAGTATACCTAAGTATATCACTATCTATCTCTCTCCCGAGGAAGTGGGTGTCCAATTTAGGATCTTCCATGTTGAAAAAGAGGGGTATGTAAAATGTTAGGTGATTGATTTTCAATTGAAAGTTTATCTAGCCAGAAAGACATTAGCATAAACCCCATGTTAATGTCTACGTCTGGTACCGTGACACACCCGAGAGGCGAGACTACAACGCCACCCGGGGAACCACTACTGACCTGCGATACCGCGCTATTGACTTTATCGGGGTGTTACTAATGACCTCGAACGCTATTGGTGGAAGTTATCGGCTGTTCATTATTCATTCCGGTGTGAGACTACAT
The DNA here is from genome assembly GCA_015888305.1 of Antheraea pernyi. Classification (NCBI taxonomy): domain Eukaryota; kingdom Metazoa; phylum Arthropoda; class Insecta; order Lepidoptera; family Saturniidae; genus Antheraea; species Antheraea pernyi. Next base: position 126,124 of record MU159754.1, read on the forward strand.
TCCGGTGTGAGACTACATTGGTGGGAGTTCGGCATATAAAGGGCAAGATGTCGCTGATCTGGACGCACTCCTATGTGGAAGTTATTGTAAGGCGAAGCTCTGGCCAAATGAATAGTGACAGTATCAACGAAGTGTTTATTGGCAATCCTGACTGCATCGACCCTATGCGTGATTAGTGTAACACCCACTACCATGCCATGGATCCAAGCATCGTCACGATATTTAACTTCACTTAACAGAACTCTCATCGCTTTAATAATCATTTATCCATACATGTAAACAGAATGTAAAGCTAACGTGTCTGTACTGTCTTGGAATAAGTAATAAAATACATTTTAATCATTTTTGAGGATGTCTGTCCGTCTATATGTCTGCTTGTTTCTTTGAACACACATTACTGGTCCTACTTCGTTCATAATAAAACCTAAACGTCATAAAGTACATCCTCGACTCTCGAGTAACATTTAGTCTTGGTGTCATTAAAATCGGTTCAACCTATCAAAAGTTATGGTAATTTTAATGGCGACGCGACTTAAGTACGAGAGAAAAGTTTTTTTTTATTGTACTACGGCAAAATGACTGCACTGTGCCTGATGGTAAGCACAGTACAATCCAAAAACAATGGCGACCACCGAGTGACACACTATCCATCGCCGGTCGCCGCTGTCATGCCGGCCTGCGAAAAGCTGGATATGCACAGGCTGATCCCGAAACGCGACCCGCAGAAGCGAATCACTATGACGGGCTTTTTCGCCATATACATGGTGGTTGCGACCCAGTCAGGCTGTAAAACCCTACCACCCCGCTTTCGCCATTGCCTCGTTCGTTATTCAGCAGGGTGCACCACGTGCAGGTGAGGTTGGCTTGAGTGTATCAAGTCTTATGGTGTTATTCGACACCCTTTACACCCCAAAAATACGTAAATGGACTTAATAAATTCAGATGTTTTTATTAGTCACTGTTCTTTTCATTAGAATCCACGCGGGCGGAGTCGCGGGGCACAGCTATATCGAAATAAAGGTTTTTAGTGTCTATAAAGAATCATTGAAAGATAAGCTGCAAACCAATTTCGTGGTTCTATGGGGTAAGCGGAATATAAATTATAATTTAGAAATTGGCCCAAATCAAGTTTTGCGATCGTAAATTAGTGCGGGGGGAAACTGTATTCACTGTTACTTCACATTTGTTTTCGCGCGTAAATGAATCATTCAGTAAAGCGAGCTGCTCAAATAAATGACTTACGCTACAAATATCCGACCTTCTTATACGCACGTTAAATATAATATACGTAGGCTGTCATTATATTTATCTTATAACCTTACATGAAATAGTATACAATTCATAAAATAAAAGGTCTGTATGTTTATACCTTTTTCACAAGTAAACTGTCCAACAGATTATTACTACTCGTTTCCTATATATAAGTATACACATCAATTCAGTCTACAGAAATGAGATGTCACAACTATAGAATTTCTTTGAAATAATGTCAAAAAGTTTCTTAATATTGCGCGAAAAAAATTTATAAACAACTATTACTTAGTGTAATGGTGGATAACAATATCACATGTTAATTATTTGAATTAATTATTATCATAGCAATCATTAAAATACTCATATACTTTGTAAAAAGATGCAATATGTAAAAATATTTATTTAGCGACATCTAGCGATATTGAAGTAAACTATTTCAATTTTACCAAAATTCAATGTAAACTGAACGAAAAATTGAAGCAACTTTGATGGAAACTTTGGCTGTAAATTACATAAAAATACATATTAGATTTTCTTCCTCTTCAACTTGAAGGATTTCCCCTGGGATTTTATAAATTCGATACGTTAAAGTTTGGGTAATGTGTTAAACGTGAGTTGGAAATATGATTATCATATTATTTCGAATATCCTAGGTTTCGTACACAAGTGACTAAGAATACTTAGATTAAGATTAGAACATGACTAATAACATATTTACATAAAGATGCATCTAAAAACACTAAATAAATAACTAAAAACATATAGAAAAAAGTTTAACACAAAATAAAACACAAACAAATAAAATACAGTTAAGTCTATATTATTTAAAAAACGGAACCGTTAGAGTCCTTGATGTTGCAAATAAAAGAAGCCATCTAGCGAAATTAAAGTAAACTATTTCAATTTTACCAAAATTCAATGTAAACTGAACGAAAAATTAAAGCAACTTTGATGGAAACTTTGTCTATAAATTACATATAAATGAATATTAGATTTTCTTCCCCTTCAGCTTGAAGGATTGTCCCTGGAGTTTTATAAATTCGATACGTTAAAGTTTAGGTAATGTGTTAAACATGTGTTGGAAATATGATTAGCATATTATTTCGAATATCCTAAAATGGTTTCGTACACAGTAACTAAGAATACTCAGATTAATTAAGATTAGAACATGACTAATAACATATTTACATAAAGATGCATCTAAAAACACTAAATAAATAACTGAAAACATATAGAAAAAAAAATAACACAAAATAAAACACAAACAAATAAAATACAGTTAAGTCTATATTATTTAAAAAACGGAACCGTTAGAGTCCTTGATGTTGCAAATAAAAGAAGCCAACCCTAAAGATTATGTGAATGTATTTTTTTTAAATAGTTTCTTACGTCTGAATTGTTATAGGAACGGTAATAGTGAGTTCTTTATAATAATTTTAGTTTGAAACGATCAATGAACCATTAGTTTCTTTTTTTATATCTAATAACATCTTACAAGCCTATTTCGTGATATAAGAAATTATATGAAAATCACATAAAAAAATTACAAAGATGAAAGGTTTTTTTTGTAATATTGAGTTTATAAAACAATTTTGATATTCATCAGGCAACAATGATGTTTTAACAAAGGAAGAAAAGATATTTTATTTTTTGTCGTAACTGACTAAAAGTTTGTTTCAAATTAATTGGCGGGAAAAAGTTGAGATGTTACGCAGTAGCCCCCGGGCGCGGCGTAGGGCGGCGGTTACGCCCCCGCGGGCCGTTGTCGGGCGGGCGGTGGGTGGGCGCATCTCTTCCGCGTTCTTGTACATTTATAAATGTATTTTTTACTGATATTCAGTTAATAAAGTAGAATTGGACTTTTTTTATCAATTTTTAACAAACAAATATTGTATATGCAAAAGTAACTCTAACTGTTTGTTATCAATCAATAAATCTCTAAATCGATCGCAATGAAATTTTGTATGCATATAACGTGGAATATGGAGGAGGACCCGAGATACTTTCATCTTGAATTGGCCGAAAAAAAAGGCTGAAGAAGTACAGGGTATGATTTAGTTAAAGATTTAAATGGATAGATTATAGATTTGATAACTGAAAATTATAAGAGTTTGAAGTTATCTAGTACTGTTTTGGTGTGTCTTATCTGAGAAAAAAGGTTGAGAACCGCTGCTCTAGAAATCTGCATTTCAATATATACTACCCCATAAGTGTATTCCCAGATAACACACTCAATGTAAATGGTTAGTCGTCCCTAAGTGTCTGAATATTTCGGTAAATGCACCATAGATCTAGTGCCCGTGCGTTATCCAAGACTTAGACCTCCATAACATAAGCCTCTGGTACCCACTAATGCTCAAGTTCGTGACCAACGTCTAAATACTTCCTGTGGATATCAATTATTTGTTACAAGGCCAACTTTAAATTAATGCTTTGTCGAGTCGTTTTACACTGGAGAAATAATTATAGGACTATGCTAAGGTTCTGAGAGTTTACATACAATTAAGCAAGCGAACGTCGCATCTAATCGGCAATTAAAATGTTACAAGTAATCATTAGGCATTTGAAGCGACGATGACTCGATGTTATCGTGCTTGGACATCAAGTAATTGAACGTAGATTCGAATTTAAAAACCTACTTGAGTTTTCTGTGAAATTCATCCTTAAATTGAAAGTCTGGGGTCTACACTTATATGTGTATTCCTCAACCATTTTTTTCCTTTGGAACTGTCCATCTAGTCTAAACAGGGATGGTCATAGGTACTCCAAAAGCAATAAAGCATGTCAGGTGAGATTGTGGACATATAAATAATAAAGCTTTAAAAAATAGTCATTTTTTCATGTAAATTCACAATACTCAGTACCTAATTCAATCAGTAGATTTTGAATATTTTGATGATTAATTCGAACCTAGAAAAAAACACATTGTTATTTCATATTACAAGTTAGTCGTGGCTTCGCTCTTTGGACATCAAATAATTGAAAGTAGATTCGAATTTAAAAACTTGCTTGAGTTTTCTGTGAAATTCTTTAAATTTAAAGTTTGGGGTCTAGCACTTATATGTGTATTCCTCAACCATTTTTTTCCCTTGGAACTGTCCGTCTAGTCTAAACATAGGTGGTCATGGGTACTACAAAACCAATAAAGCATGTCAGGTGAGATTGTAAACATATAAATAATAAAGCTTAAAAAATAAACATTTTTCAAGTAAATTCACAATACTCAGTAATTCATTCAGTAGATTTTGAATATTTTGATGATTAATTCGAACCTAGCAAAAACACAATGTTATTTCATATTACAAGTTAGTCGTGGCTTCGCTCGCCTATCTCTTAGAAGCAGTATTTTTTTCTGAATAAAATTAGGTATTCAGGCAATCTGAAAGAAAAACCTAGTCTAATTTCATCCTGAATTAGCTGAAAAAGAGCTAGTCCAGAAAACCACATATATAAATTTCGTAACTGAAAATTGTAATAAAACTTTCAACTTATCTAGTGCTAGGATTCTGCTCGCGGTTTTCTTCACGTTACTGTTGATTTAAACTATTCCTCAGAAGCGGTACTTTTTTTCTGAATAAAAGGTAGTATGTCCTTTCTGTGCCCCTAGCAATTTGCATGCAAAAATGCCATGAGTATCGGTTCAGTAGTCAAATCGTGAAAGCGTCACATACAAACTCGCATTAACATCTGTAATATTAGTAAGGATGCATCTAGTTAATACCATACTGACTAATCACTACAGATATGTGTCATCGTTCGCGGATTCGATTCCATCTGAGGTCACTTGAATGTGTAATTTCCCGGGCGTAGTTTATGATATTCAATACCTATATAATGGTAGTAGAGCCACGCTGAAGCTATTCAACTTATCTAGTGCTAGGATTCTGCTCGCGGTTTTCTTCACGTTACTGTTGATTTAAGCTATTTCTCACAAGCAGTACTTTTTTCCGAATGAAGGTAGTCTGTCCTTTCTGTGCCCCTAGCAATTTGCATGCAAAAATTCCATCACTATCGGTTCAGTAGTCAAGTCGTGAAAGCGTAACAAACTGGCTTTAACATGTACCTATAATATTAGTAAGGATGCGTATAGTTAATACCATACTGCCTAATCACTACAGATATGTGTCATCGTTCGCGGATTCGATTCCATCTGAGGTCAGTTGAATGTGTAATTTCCCGGGCGTAGTTTATGATATTCAATACCTATATAATGGTAGTAGAGCCACGCTGAAGCTATTATTGGTTTCAGCCCGAATGGGTCGGCTCGCCCGGGGTAGTACCACCCTCTCATAGAAAACCGACGTTTTTTTTATATTATAGGAGGCAAACGAACAGACGGGTCACCCAATGGTAAGTGATCACCGCCGTCCATAGACACTAGCAACACCAGGGGAGTCACAAGTGCGTTGCCGGCCTTTTATAGAAGTATACGCACGTTTCTTAAAGGTAAAGTTACGTGAAGTAACTCTCCTCTCTCCTCCCCCTCTCCATGCCCTAACCCTTTTCCCCAAAGGGTGGCAACGCACTTGCGACTCCTCGGATGTCGTTAGTGTCCATGGACGGTGGTGATCACTTAACATCAGGTGACCCACCTGTTCGTTTGCCACCTATGAAATAAAAAAAAATGTTATATACTAAGATATTAGGGTGATGGGTCTTGATATTCGAGTCGTTACATTTCATTATACACCGAGGACGAACTTCAAATTTTGCCATCCATGACGTTTTTAGTTTTTTTTTAATGATCTTAACATTTTACATGTGCAGAATATGAAGGTCTTAAAAAATAACGTTAAATATAGGAACGGCTTAGATTTGATTTAGCTCATTTTGAAATGTGACGACTCATTTGTGTCTGTTATACCTACACGTAGTATAATACCCGCTATTGTGCCACAGTTAGCGTCGCGATTCGCGATCAGGCGATGCATATTCAATAATCAAGTGGAGCCGTGAAGGTCGGTGTACGACCGGTTCACCGACCAGTCACAGTAGCTCCTGACCTGGCAAGACAGAGACCACTGCCTTGTACTTTACTGGGTAGATCTTTTTTTTTATAGTAGCACGGCATAATGACTGCTCTGTGCCTGATGGTAAGCTCAGTACAATCCAAAAACAATGGCGACCACCGAGTGACACACTATCCATCGCTGGTCGCCGCTGTCATGCCGGGCTGCGAAAAGCTGGATATGCATAGGCTGATCCCGAAACGCGACCCGCAAAAGCGAATCACTATGACGGGCTTTTTCGCCATATACATGATGGTTGCGACCCAGTCAGGCTGTAAAACCCTACCACCCCGCTTTCGCCATTGTCTCGTTCGTTATTCAGCAGGGTGCACCACGTGCAGGTGAGGTTGGCTTGGGTGTCTCAAGTCTTAGATGTTATTTGACACCCCTTACATCCCAAGATGTACTTATCATCACCTAGTATGCTGTAACTTTGTTTTACTACTATAAATATAGAATTAGGTAATAACTTTTCCTCATGAACTCCCTTTATGTCTGGATATAATCCTTGTATCTCTGTATCTATCTATCTTTTCTGTGCCATTGACAACGTGTATGCAAAATTTTGTGATAATATTTTGAATAGTTAAGGTGTGAAAATAAACTGACAAACAAATAAACTCAATATTAGTTAGAATAGTAAGGAGTATTGTCGAATTAATAATAAAAAAGGAAAAATGTATTAAAAAGATGCTGCGTGCCGTACATTTTTATAAAAGCCAGAATCGTAGACAGCGTTTTAGGGTTTAACCCCCCGTGAAATATCTATTCATGGACGGGAACATACTTAAACCCTCAATACTTCCGCTCATGGTACCGAATAAATTACACCATAGAATTTGAAAAGGTTAGACTTCTAATTCAAAAGTAGAATCTCTTAATACGTATATTAACTAACTCATATAACTCATTCCATAAAACATGCGACATTTTCTCAACTAAACGAAATCATTTCAAAACAACGATAGAGACATCAGTCTCTTCACAAGACACAGTTATAATTTTTTTTTTTCAGTATTTCCTATATTTCTCTTTCTGTTTCAATCTTCTCGTTTTTGTATTATCATGTTGTTTTTTCTTTTTTTATATGTAAAATAGTTTAATCTTTTGTTTTATTAATATTTAATTTATTGTTGGAGCATGCCGTGGTTGTCTGTAAATATGACTACATTTATAATGTGTTACAATAGTTCTACTTTTTTTTATATACTAACTAATGTATTGTCATGTTGACGATCCTAAAATAAATAAATATTAGAATGAAAAAAAACCCGCTTGTTAATTACGTCTCCGAAATACCTAATTCGTATTTATATATCAATGATGTAGTCTATCATTTTGCGTACTTACTATAACATTTGTAATTAAGTAAGGTACACGATGAATAATTTGCTTAGTAATCGTATTACAATATTGTATTAGTCATACTTGTGTGGGTTGAATATCTTTGTAACCACTTGTAGTCGTATTGCAATTGTGCTGTAGATGACAGAATTGTTTGTTTAGAGACGATTATTATATTTCATCAGACTATACTATCTCTTTTAAGGTAAGCAGAGTGGGAAGTTCACCGTTAAATTTGAAAATGTAAATTTATAAGTGTCGCTTCTTTCAAAATTCGTAACTTCATAAGTAGATATAGATATTTTGTAACTTACTCTTCGAATCTAATATTTCTCTGTCTAAGATTTCACTGTTAGACCAAACTAGTTTAATCTAGTTCTATTTACCTACAAAATAAGGGTGTTATCTATATATTAATACGTGAAACCTAATCTTTGTATCCCTTTTTAACGGAATTGGGCGAACGGATGAACGTGAAGCTTGGCATAGTTAAAATTTATATGGAGGAGAAGTGCAGAAAGCTATTTATTTTATATAAAATGCATTAGAAGTACATTAAATTAATTAAAATATGCATTACTCACACTACTGCTATGTTACGTTCCAATTAGCCTTTTTCATTCTACATTCAACAATGATATTATAACATACAACTATTATTATAATATTTATCCCTTTAAAAAATCAATGAACTATGGTCGAATATCGACCACTGGACGCCCACTAGTACCTATAATTATGTTTTATTAGTTCTCAAATATTGCCCATTGATTTCTGGACAGTTACTTATAGTTCTACCTTGAATCTACTAGGAGCGTTCGTTTATATGTTCTGTAGAAACAGTGCTGTTGAAGGTTTGCACTTTTAAGTTTTGGGAGAGAAATAAAATAGGTATATCATAAAAGAGACATATCAAAAACATTAACATGAATCTCCTCCATCATTCTTATAAATCATCAAATTTGAAATTTATGAATGAAAATAAATGTATACCCCCCACGTTAAAATCTAGCGACGGGCCTGTAGTACGATTGAGTAAACGTTTTCCAAACCGTAATATCGGTACAGGCGTTTTAGCGACAAACAAAATAGATTTACTTATATGACGTAAAGATTGTGTCAATCTTCTAATTAACTGTCCTACGTGACTGTTGAAGGTTTGCACTTTTAAGTTTTGCGAGAGAAATAAAATAGTTATATCATAAAAGAGACATCAAAAACATTAACAGGAATCTCCTCCATCATTCTACTAAATCGTCAAGTTTTGAAATTTGCAAATGTATACTCCCCACGTTAAAACCTAGCTACGGGCCTGTAGTACGATTGAGTAAACGTTTTCCAAACCGTAATATCGGTACAGGCGTTCAAGCGACAAACAAAATAGATTTACTTATACGACGTAAAGATTGTGTCAATCTTCTAATTAACTGTCCTACGTGACTCGTGAGATCTAGGGCGTGTCTGACGAAGGCGGGTAGCGCGTACCGTCCGGCCCGCCCACCGTTACTTCCGCTTCCGCCAGATCATGAACCCTTCAATAACCTTCACACAGGTGATAGGATTTGTAATAGATTAACGGTATTGCGTACTTATTTAAAGAAGTTTAAGTCATCAACATTCTTCTTTCTGTGTGACGTCATAAGTCTGGTTATCGCAAATTAACAAGTTTTTTTTAAATATTGTTATAAGTATTTTATTTATACCAAAATATTACAAGGTTATCAAACAATATAACATAAGACATATCAGTCTCTTCACAAGACACAGTTATAATTTTTTTTTTCAGTATTTCCTATATTTCTCTTTCTGTTTCAATCTTCTCGTTTTTGTATTATCATGTAATTTTTTTTTTTATATGTAAAATAGTTTAATCTATTGTTTTATTAATTTATTGTTGGAGCATGCCGTGGTTGTCTTTAAATATGACTACATTTATAATGTGTTACAATAGTTCTACTTTTTTTTAAATATACTAATGTATTGTCATGTTGACGACCCTAAAAGTTATAAATAAATATAAGTGGTAGGACTTTTTCTAAGCCCGCCTAACTAGCTACTACCCTCTAGATGAAAATCTGTCGTCAAGAAGGTACCTACTTATGAATGTGTACCAAGAGCTGCACTTGAGAACTTGTTCTTTATCGGTTTAGTGAATGTACCATCTTAGACTACATTGTCATTTAACATCATGTATCTATATAAAAAAGTACACCATTCAATAAAGTACCTCTATATTGAACAGGATAGTTGCAGTAGACATATGCAAGGTGACCTTTTCTAGTTCATCTCCAACAAATCCCCCCCTTCCCATTAAACGACTACAGAGACTTTCATCGAGTTGATGGCTGAACATAACCCTATTCCCACACACTGGCCAAGAACAGAAAAGAGTATCGAATTGAAAAAGATTACACTTTGAATTCCAAAGTGATTCTTAATTTCCAAATTGAAATAAAAGAAAATCCGCTTCCCCAATTGTCTCCGAAATAACTCATTATGTTTCTATCGTTCGTAATAAAGCCAGTAAAGTAAGGGAAGTGTACCTTTGTATAAATGCCACCAACGATTTTCCTACAAGTAAACGTCCAGAGATGTTAGATACATAATCTGAATTTACTATTTAGAAGCTGGGATTGGTGCATCTGCTATCGTTTCGCTCTTGTGATATACGTAATCAATAGTCTTTAATACGATTAAAGATACTAAACATTCATTAGAGAAAATAATATATATTAACGACGACTATGAAATGTATTCCGAGGTAATTGAATTAATATTAATTAATATTAATATTCGAATTAAATCGTATTACATACTAGCTTTCGTTCGCGGCTTAACTCGCGTTAATATAATCAATAATAAAATAGTTTTTAAAATTTAAATACAGTCTAAGTTATTTACATTATATTATATAAATGAAAGAATTTGTAAAATTGGAGAAGTACTTTAAAATGTACAGAAAAAAACTAAAGTACTAAAAAACTATTCTTAAAACATCAAATAAAAAAGGAAAACTTTAATTATTTTCACTGGTTAGACACATCTATTATCAAGATTTTTTTGTCCACCTTATTTCTTACATTAGGCATACTACTTCTGTATAACAATGTTGATTTTATTTCTCCTAGTGTGAAATATATTTTTTTTTGCAATGTTTAGGATTCGACGTAAATTATATCTCTGTAATTACATACCTCAGTCCTTTTTAAAATGAATATGATTATCCACTAATTGAACTCATAGACATTACCTAATCTTAATTTACTTCAGACATTTATCGCGGGGCCCCAGTGTCCTCCAGCAACACGTCGCTACAACACTGCAACCATGAAAAAAAGAAGTCTTTTTACGTCACCTATTGTCCCATAGAGTATCACCGTAAGAGTAAAAAAGATATTGGACACAATGCAGTGCCGTTTCGTTGTACCAAAAATTGTCAATAAACGATTTTGGCGGCCCCTTTGTATTGTATACGCACGGTTGATTTCGCGTTATCAGCTGTGATTATTCGAACATCGGTGTCTATTCATCGTACGAACACTGCTTGGCGAAATTTTGACTATTTTACAAACATGTCGGCGTTATAAAAAGTACGTGTATAATAATTCTTTAACTTGGTCAGCTTATTCTTAGCAATAAACACATATGAGCGAGTACAGATAATTCAGTTCGTATACAGGTGTGGCCACAGAGTACGTTATATAATGGGTGTGGCTACGTTGCATTTCTGACTCAAGAGCAGTGTTTTTCAATGTGTAGTCGCTGGGCAGATGTTGAGACTATAAAAGGTTCAGGAAGCTTTAGTAATAGAAAAAAAATACAAAAAGTTCAAAGAATATTTTTATTAACAAAATGTAGTCGAAGGTCGTTCGTACATAAAGTCAATTAGCGAAAATGAAACACATACCTATGAGTCACATTCACATTGCAGATTATAATTATGCATTTAATCGATACCTAACAATGAAAATAGATAAAAAAAATTGTAAAATTTGGTCGCGAAATACAGTGTAAACTCTTCTTAAAGTCGTTCATTGGAACGAAAAACCTTTTTTTAACATAGAAATTAGTTCAGTTTGGTTGATTTACCACAAAACCACTTATTTGTTCGCTTCCCTCCGCACAATCTTTATAACGAACAAAATGCTCGGTCCCTTGAAATACGTTATAAAGAGTTTACACTGTAATTACGTACTAAGTGTGTCGTGTCATAGAAAAAGTTGAAAAACACTATAATATATCTACCTATTTGTTACTCGCCACTTTGATTCTATCGACTCTCATTTTGTGATACATATTGAAACGATTCATGCGCCATCTATTATAAAATGCTCATACTATTTCATAAACTGAGCTGACTAAGACTCATCAATGTTGTATATTACTATCGGAATGCTTACGGGACAAACAATTGGTTTGTTTTGGCCTCGTCCAGTCATTCAAGTCATTTGTTTAATATTGTATAGTATTTTTGGTAATTCTTTACTACCAATGAAATGTTTGCGTCAACTTTTTTTTTTCGAACTGACTACGCTATTGACCAACCAAGGTCTTAACAGCTTTACCGGACTACGTTTGCGTCAACGTTACAATGCAAATTCATTATTTTCTTTTCCATTGTAAATACAATACATAGGGAGATGGTTTCGCAAATATACTTTTGATTTTAGTCTAAGCATAACTTGGGTTTAGGTGGATTATTTTAAATAAACAAATAACCGCCATTACTAAAAATTCTAAACATCGAAATACACAAATAACAATAACGTTTTTTACGCAAAAGTTCGAGATCGAACTTGCTCCTCGCGTTACAATAGAATGTGAAGTATTGCGCCACGAGGTCTATAACAATTTATTTGCTACACGGTCTTTATATTACAGTTTATTTCTTTCCCTGACATGATTAGGTTGTGAGGACCGTGTTGTAAGTTCAGTTATTGTTGAGTAATGAAAAATTATAGTTTCTTATATCATATTACCTGTATATGCTTACCCTCTACAGCAATATGTGTTTGTAAATAAGTCGCAAATATTTCGAATATTATCAATTAATTAAATTAAAAAGTAAATTTCAGAAATATAAATATACATATAAATTTTATAAAAATATATGATAGATTTCGAAGATTATCAATTAATTAAATTAAAAAGTAAATTTCATCGTATAAATTTTATAAAAATAGATGATAGTTACATTCATTATTGGCGGAGTCATAGACTGTAGAGTTATTTCCAGACATCACTATCGTTCACATAAATATTGATCCACCACATATATTGAAAGGTAACCGATAGAGTTACCTAACCATTTTCCAGAAAAAGGGACCAGTTGTGTTTTCCAAAACTTCAACGGATATGGAGGTGCTAATGGCTTATTTGTGGTATTTTCTATAAATATATATAGCTTGATCGTATCTTTTTAATTCAGCTACTTAAGTAAAAGGTTAAAATATTTCCTAATCTCTCACACCAAGGATATTTCAAATTAAAATAAAAGCAAATAATATATTGATAGATAGTAGTCATTTTTATTCATTGTAGCTATTTCAGTTAAAAACATGTCCGATTAATGTATATTTTATCATATTGACATTTCTAACATGAGCTTATGAGTCAATAACCTTGTTTAATGAACTACTGGATGCAACGTGTAGTCCGGTGAAGCTGTTAAGACCTTGCTAGGTCAATAGCGTAGTCAGTTCAAAAAAAAGAAAATTTTCAAAAAAAAGTATTAACCGACTTCAATATCAATCAAAAACCCATAAGGCACTAAAAAGCGGAAAATAAATAGTTTATCAAAAATAAAACATATGAATATGTGTGCTACCTAGAGATGTACTGGAAGGAGGTTATCCTCCTCCTTTTTTTGAAGTCGGTTAAAAAAAGGATGCAACGTGTGAAATATTGTTTCAAGTCAATTACTTTAAAATAATTTCTCATTTAGACAACTTTATGACACGTGCTCCCTATTATTTTTATATATAACTATCGTATTCCCGCCTGCTTCATTGGGATTTTGAAAACTGGCAGGGGTCAATCAAACCCAAGACAAAGCTTACTAACAAAGTTTAGAACCATCTAAGAAATATACCCAATCGATTGATCATATATAGGTACATAGTACCTCATATGAACTGTATTGTCAGTATATAGTGTACATATATATATACATATATAATACGGTGTATGGGTGTTTACGATCGTTCTCCTAAACAACTTGACGAATTCTGATGTTTTTTTATCACGCTTTTATTAGCTTCACCTGTGTGTATGTATGTTTGTAACCGACCCCTTTGAGCACGATTTTGTCCTACTTTGAACGATCAGATTTAATTCAAACTTCGCTCACCTGTCAAAGTTCGATGATAATGCAATAATCCGAAAAAAAAAGTTAAAAAAAATTTACTAAAAAATGAAAAATAAATAATAGTTTAAAAAAAAAGCTTTCCTAAAAAAGCTATTCTTAATTCAAATTTATTAAATTTTATTTTCTGTTTTTTAGTTGTATTTTTTATGAAAGCTTGTTTTTTTTTAGTTTTTTTAAACTATTATTTATTGTAGTTATGAGATCTCCTGTATGGCTCTTAGTTATTGTTGAATACGGTAGGAGGCGCTGTTGTCGAGATTTAAAGTTTTTTTCTAATTTTCGACCAAATTTCTTTATGCATTTTTTTATCTCTCATATGGATGTTGGTTAATAAAATGTGAAATTTTGATGTATGATTTTTTTAAATTGATATTTTGGAACAAAATAGTGGCCCCTTATTAAAATTTTCCATAGAGTTTCTGTGGCATCTTAGAATTCATGCTCAGTGGTATTATTTTCCAGCCACTTGTGTATAGTGACCCAATAATGTAATATGCGACATATAAAATCACTACATGAGACACTAAGAGCCCGCCAAAAACTCTGTAAAAAACTTAGCATATTTGTCATCTTAATTAGAATTCGAACTAATAATTATAAATACGAAGGTGAGTTTGTTTGTTTGTTTATTTGTTAAATATTCACGTCTTAACTAATTATTCGATCATTGTGAAATGTTGCATACATATCTATTGCTTTATTACAGTTATACTCAACCTGTGGCCCACGGGGTCTTTGTAGTTGGACCACCCGATTATAGGTACTTTATTTTTAATTATTTTAAATTTCGTGCCCATCAGAAAAACTATGAGCACCCGCAATGCGTTCCTTATGATATGAGGGTTATACCAAGTTTTTTTTAATTGAACAACCATTTTTCACTACATTCATACTTTGTTAATTTGATATTACATTTTTTTATTGAATACCTAAATATTTGGAGTTTGCGGCCCGCAACATCATGAGATGAACGTGTTTGTGGCTCATTTAAAAAAAAGGTTGAGTACCACTGCTTTGGACATATAATGCCTTTAAGCCCGTAAAGATTTACTGTTATCGAGGGACAGACTAAATCTACATTAGCATAAGTGGAGTCGCGAACGAAAGCAAGTTTGACATATATGTGGAATCAAAACAAGGTCGGACATTTAATTAAAAATAATATGGCATATTAATTTTCCGTATGTTTTGCTCGTTCGACGTCAACCTGACGTAAGAGAGTGGCGGAGAGGAAACGATTTATCTTGATTACAATCTTTAGGATAAAGTTACTTGTGCAGAAACTTGTTTGGTGAGCGACCGGCAACCTTTTTGGAGCCTTGTACGTTAGTCGAAATGGAACTCTTTGCTTTGCGTTTGTATTATAACTTCTCATTTTTAAATTCTCTGGCTTATTATTTGTATGTTTTAAGTTTTTTTGAATTTACAGAATTAGAGGAGTATTCTTTCTTACTATGCTGGTCTCTCAGGCTTATTATACGAACCTATTTTATCGAGGAAAGTTTGACGAGTAGTTGTACTATCCTACGGTTTTGCAATGTCGACCCCCCAAACTTCTGAATATGATTATGGCGACAAATGAATAATTATATATGGTTCGTGGCCCACGTGTTTTAAGTGATACGTTCTAATATGATTATTATAAATACGAAGGTGAGTTTGTTTGTTTGTTTGTTTATTTGTTAGATATTCACGTCTTAACTAATTATTCGATCATTGTGAAATGTTGCATACATATCTATTGCTTTATTACAGTTATACTCAACCTGTGGCCCACGGGGTCTTTGTAGTTGGCCCACCCGATTATAGGTAGGTACTTTATTTTTAATTATTTTAAATTTCGTGCCCATCAGAAAAACTATGAGCACCCGCAATGCGTTCCTTATGATATGAGGGTTATACCAAGTTTTTTTTAATTGAACAACCATTTTTCACTACATTCATACTTTGTTAATTTGATATTACATTTTTTTATTGAATACCTAAATATTTGGAGTTTGCGGCCCGCAACATCATGAGATGAACGTGTTTGTGGCTCATTTAAAAAAAAGGTTGAGTACCACTGCTTTATTACGTATACTAAAAAGGACATATGCCTTTACGCCCATAAAAATTCACTGTTATCGAGGGACAGACTAAATCTACATTAGTATAAGTGGAGACGCGAACGAAAGCAAGTTTGACATATATGTGAAATCAAAACAAGGTCGGACATTTCATTAAAAATAATATGGCATATTCATTTTCCGTATGTTTTGCCCGTTCGACGTCAGCCTGACGTAAGAGAGTGGCGGAGAGGAAACGATTTATCTTGATTACAATCTTTAGGATAAAGTTACTTGTGCAGAAACTTGTTTGGTGAGCGACCGGCAACCTTTTTGGAGCCTTGTACGTTAGTCGAAATGGAACTCTTTGCTTTGCGTTTGTATTATAACTTCTCATTTTTAAATTCTCTGGCTTATTATTTGTATGTTTTAAATTTTTATTTATAGAATTAGAGGAGTATTCTTTCTTACTATGCTGGTCTCTCAGTCTTATTATACGAACCTATTTTATCGAGGAAAGTTTGACGAGTAATTGTACTATCCTACGGTTTTGCAATGTCGACCCCCAAACTTCTGAATATGATTATGGCGACAAATGAATAATTATATATGGTTCGTGGCCCACGTGTTTTAAGTGATACGTTCTAATATGATTTAGGAGATTCTCATTGGTCATACTAAGTTCTGCTTAGTTCAAATGATTGGTTGAGTAGAAAGCGTGACAAACTAACATTCGCATTTTTATTATTAGTTATGGTTAGAAATT
>MU159755.1:17537-43482 GCA_015888305.1 Antheraea pernyi
CGAAAGGCTGGATATGCACAGGCTGATCCCGAAACGCGACCCGCAGAAGCGAATCACTATGACGGGCTTTTTCGCCATATACATGGTGGTTGCGACCCAGTCAGGCTGTAGAACCCTACCACCCCGCTATCGCCATTGCCTCGTTCGTTATTCAGCAGGGTGCACCACGCGCAGGTGAGGTTGGCTTGGATGTTTCAATTCTTAGATGTTATTTGACATCCCTTACACCCCACACCTTGCCTGTGATAGGTCGTGATTTATCACCCGTGATATAACTGTGATAAATAGCATCACGACGTTATATTCTCGTTGTTTCAACACTTTGCAGGTATCAGATCGAGAGGGGTAATATAGTGATACCGAAATCCGTGACCAAGTCACGTATAGCGAGCAATTTCGATGTGTTCGATTTCAAACTGTCCCCGCAAGATGTCGCACTCATCGATACGTTTGATTGTAATGGCAGACTTGTACCTATGACAGCGTAAGTTTTTTTTTTCTATGTATATTTTTGACCACAGATTCATCGATATTTTTAACGGTCGAAACAACTTTTTGGGTATATAGGACACAATATTCGAGTGGACTGTAAAAGGACCCACTGCTTTCATTCGGTCGGTGAGAGCGCCGGAGGCCCACCTCCCCTCTCCTCTCCTCTCCTCGCTCCTCTCCCACTCCCTCCTCTAACCCTTCCCCCTAAAGGGTGGCAATCGCACTTGCGACTCCTCTGATGTTGTTTGTGTCCATGGACGGTGGTGATCACTTAACATCAGGTGACCCACCTGTTCGTTTGCCACCTATTACATTAAAAAAAAAGTTATATATTTTCTCACATATGATGCTACACAGCTATATGATAACTAAAATTGTGTATACGTTACCTGCATGATATATTGAAATATTGAAATTGATTAAAAGAAATGGCACGATAACGCACACATACGTAAAGTAATATTATAACTCCATGTTGCTTAGACAAAATGAAGAGAGAAGGCATATTCTCAATGTCGGTGGTGAAAAAGAAGTTATATGTTGCTTAGATACGGGCGTATATAAGTAAGCTAATTAGCCAAGTTTTATCAAGCCACCGTCGAAGCTCTTATCTTAAGCTCTCATCGGTGCAACTACGAGAACATTCCTCAGGTGTCAGGTTTCCTCGCGATGTTTTCCTTCACCGTCCACCGATAATGTTACCAATTTAACATTAGTAAATGTACGCGAATACCAAAACATTTGTTAGTACATAGCCCGGGTTCGAACCTGCGGTCACTTTACAATAGATAAAATCGTAGATAAATGTATTAAAGATTTTTAACACAATAGATGGGTGTTTACGTTTCAAAATGACCTAAATCCAATTTTAGCCGTTCCTTATATTTTACGTTATTTTTCGAGGTCTTCACATTTTGTACATCATTAAAATAAAAAGTAAAACTTGTTTGGCGTTATAAGAGATGGCGATTTTATTTAATTTATAACAAAGAGTGGCTAATAATGTTTCCTGTGTTATTTAAGTTCCCTGATAGATGGCACTACAGACTATATTACGTTCGTACGAGTATATTATAAAGGGGAGTTGTCGCCTTTTGAATCCGTGAGGCTCACATGCCGGTACACATGTTTGTGACAGCAAAATTTGAATGTCGTTCTCGGTGTATGAAAAATGGAAATCTTAAAAAAAATTAAACATGTTATATGAACGATTAATATCGGATTTAGCTCATACTATATTTAATGACGTCCCACTAGCCCTTATCAATGGAACTGATGCATGTAAGCAATTTGATTTTATTACATGAATAACAAAACGATAATTAAGTTTAAAACGAGTTTGGTATACCATAAAGTTAACTATCGTATCGTCGCGACCGTGACTTCCGAACGAGTTTCTTATCGAAATGGTAACATTGGTAACTGTTGATGTTTAGGAGCTATAAATGTTAACATTTACAAAACATTAACATATACATTTGAACTCGTTAACTCTAAATAGGATACTATAATTAAGGACTTGCTTTAGGTGTCATAGGGATCCTAAGATAATAAATAACTATTTATTTACCCAAGCGAACCGATTTACCCAATACAGTCATGAACTTAATTTGACATCACAAGGAGATCATATATGTCATATTATTAATGGCGACCTAATGTTTTAGCTATTTATTGATCATTATGGAAATGAATTACGAGGAATTATTTGAAACAATTTTGATTTTCAAACAGTATATTACGTTTGTACGAGTATATTATAAAGGAGAGTTGTCGGCTTTTGAATCCGTGAGGCTCAAATGCCGGTACACATATTTGTCTCGCGAATTCTTATGTATATGAATAGGTAGCTTAGTTCAGCTGAGACAGATTCGCGGTGTTCCTTCCAAGGCCACAGCCCAAGCCGATGTTTGGTCGCTTGGGCACTCTTGATCTTGTAGCCAAATCGCGAAATGCCTTAAGGGCTCGCTTTAATAATCCGATGAAGCTGTGAAGGACCGTCAAATCATAGTCATAGTCAGTTCAAAAAAAAAAACGCCTCAATTATATAAATTTTATTTTCAAAAAATTTTAGTATATTGTTTGTGTTTTGTTGACATATGTGTGATCTTTTATTTTATTTATATAATACTAATGATTCACATGATCCGTGGCTGCGTTATGTCAAATTAAAGTCACGTATACTAGCTAGTACAGTACGGCCGAACAATAAATCGGAAAACCGCAACAGTTTCGACAGTAACATGATATTGGAGTTCAATAACATTGCGACCACAATACATATATATGGTGTAATAATTGTATTTTTATTGTTTACTTCTGACTATAATTATATATCGAATTTTATTATTTTAATATTAAAATGTATGTAACACTGTGACAGTTAAAGTAACATACTAAGTTTGTAAGTAACTGCTACTAATTTTGGACTGAAAAGTGTAGCAGTTTAATATATGTAGAAACAAATAACTTCTATATTAAGACATTAGTGTTTAATAACAGTGAAATAGGAACAAAACAAACACATTCAGAACAACAATTTGCCTAGAGTTTTATGTTCTTTGAAATCATCAGTGTCAGCTAACTTAAGCATTACATATTAATGCTAAAGTTTCGATGAAATCTTGTTGTACAATCAC
The DNA here is from genome assembly GCA_015888305.1 of Antheraea pernyi. Classification (NCBI taxonomy): domain Eukaryota; kingdom Metazoa; phylum Arthropoda; class Insecta; order Lepidoptera; family Saturniidae; genus Antheraea; species Antheraea pernyi. Next base: position 20,669 of record MU159755.1, read on the forward strand.
AGTCATATACATTTGAACTCGTTAACTCTAAATAGGATACTATAATTAAGGACTTGCTTTAGGTGTCATAGGGATCCTAAGATAATAAATAACTATTTACTTACCCAAGCGAACCGATTTACCCAATACAGTCATGAACTTAATTTGACATCACAAGGAAATCATGCGTCATATTATTAATGGCGACCTAATGTTTTGACTATTTATTGATCATTATAGAAATGGATTACGGGAAATTATTTGAAACAATTTTGATTTTCAAACACTATATTACGTTCGTACGAGTATATTATAAAGGGGAGTTGTCGCCTTTTGAATCCGTGAGGCTCACATGCCGGTACACATGTTTGTCTCGCGAATTCTTGTGTATATGAATGAATGGCTAGCTTAGTTCAGCTGAGACAGATTCGCAGTGTTCCATCCAAGGCAACAGCCCGAGCCGATGTTCGGTCGCTTTGGCACCCTCTGCCAAACCGCGAAATGCCTTAAGGGCTCGCTTTAGTAATCCGATGAAGCTGTGAAGGACCGTCAGATCATAGTCGCAGTCAGTGCAAAAAATAAAATTGCTTAAATTATATATATTTTATTTTCAATAAATTTTAGTATACTGTTTGTGTTTTGTCGACATATGTGTGACCTTTTATATTATTTATATAATACTAATGATTCACATGATCCGTGGCTGCGTTATGTCAAATTAAAGTCACGTATACTAGCTAGTACAGTACGGCCTAACAATAAATCGGAAAACCGCAACAGTTTCGACAGTAACATGATATTGGAGTTCAATAACATTGCGACCACAATACATATATATGGTGTATTAATTGTATTTTATTGTTTATTTCTGACTATAGTTATATATCGAATGTTATTATTTTAATATTAATATTTCTGTAACATTGTGACAGTTAAAGTAACATACTAAGTTTGTAAGTAACTGCTACTAATTTTGGACTGAAAAGTGTAGCAGTTTAATATATGTAGAAACAAATAACTTCTATATTAAGACATTAGTGTTTAATAACAGTGAAATAGGAACAAAACAAACAAATTAAAACAACAATTTACCTAGAGTTTTATGTTCTTTGAAATCATCAGTGTCAGCTAAATTAAGCATTACATATTAATGCTAAAGTTTCGATGAATGCTTGTTGTACAATCACAGTCTAACTGCCAAAATGACTTGAGTGAAGTGTTTGTTCAGACTATGTTCGCGTTAATATAGTAAAGTACTCTTTAGCTTAGTGAAAAATAGTAGGTCGCGAAGGCAGCACTCAATTTATCCGGAACCAACCTGAAAGGATACAAACGTTTTTCTATTTAATAAGAATACAAGTATCTAAACTGTAATAAACTCTATATTTTTGTTGGCTTGTCACTTTTCTTATTCTATATGTATATAAACTAAGATATTAATGTTTGTAAGAATGATCAGTAATACGATAACCAATGTTAATAAAGGCTCCGATTGACTAGTGAGGAATAAGCCCTTGTTAAAAATTATTGGGAGGTTACCTTTTTAAAAATGACCTAAGATAATTAATTAAAATGGTGGCTAATCCTGCGACTGGTAGGCACTTCAGCTGGGGCTCTACAGCGGGAGGCAATACTTACTGGGATTGCTGAGGCATGCGAGATTGATTCTCATACCCCAGTGTCAAGTGCACGAGAGTTGTTGTAAGAGTGTATAGTATAGTGTATAATAGTACTTATATTCCTCCCAATCCTTAATTTTAAGGTGTGTACCTAAAGCAGGTTAAGAATGAAGAAAGAAGGAGAACCTAATAAAAAAGATTCTTTCTGGCTGGTGTTATTTACGAACTGAATTATACTTAACAGGAAATCTAGTAATTAGCGATTAAATACAAAAAATATAACAAAAAACTAATAACGCACTTATCTGTTCTACATTTAATGAATCTTGTAACCCACTATGAAGTTGTACGCATAAATACAAAGCGCGCGGACATTTCAACTGTGAAATTTATCGATTACTACATGCATAACTGCATATTCTATAGACATATATACATATAAAGTACTCTACCCTCTTTATAGGATTACTGTTATAAGGTATAATTATTAATACTAACATATTTATCGGGATACCGTAATTGAATACGTTTGTGTCTCTTCGTCTACACGATAATGTAAGTATCTCTAGACTACCGAGCTAGTGAAAGGAAGTCCCTTGTTTCCACTTGAATGAGACACCATCTAATTTACGTTCGCAATCGGTGGCCTATTAAAGCCCTTTATATCAGACTCGAAGCCTACACGCAGTTCAATATATTTGTAGGATGATAAAACGCCTACATAAGGAAAAGAAAGAGGTTCCCAAATTGTACGCCGTACAAACTAGAGAGTGGAGCTACGAGTCACTTTTCTTAACCTTTTTAGACTACCTTAACTTAGTTATGTGTGGACACAATATAATCCATTAAATTCCCAGCGCACACAGGGCCATGTTATAGATGTTTTAATATTTGTGCCTCAAATCAAATCAAATCAAAAGTACTTTAAACACGTATGGACGTCAAAACTACCACAAGTTTGGAAAACAACCCAATAATCGAGAAGAACCGGCAAGAAACTCAATCTGATTTATCTTTTTAACATATATACTTCACAATCGTTTTTAGTGAACGCGCAGAGAGGAGTCAATTCCAGACATCACCATCGTTCACATAATGATCCACTCTATAATAGCCTTTCGACACCAAAACCCGCTTGACATGGCGCTTATACTCACAGCTCACACATATCTAATTAGTAGCATTACACGTATTTCGATCAACTATACCTATTTCCAAGGTAGGTTAGGACGCCGCGTCGTGACAAATACAAAAAGTGAAAGTGCACCGGGGACTTAAAAAGTTTGGGAACCCCTGGTCTAAGGAGTATCATGTAGCTCAGATAATAAACTTATATTTATTTCCAGTTAGAATTAGATTAACCTTTGAGAAAGATCACACTTCTTAGGACACCTGGATATTGTTAACACGCCAAGTATAGATAGAAGAATATAATTCTTGAGTGTGACTGTCGGGAAGTCGTGAAGTCTGTTATTTATTACTTACTTATTCTTATGCAATCAATCATTTTCATTAAAGATTTTTCCATTATCAAGTGTGGGCATCTGTTTAATGGTGTAAAGGTTAAATTCTGGTTGTGATATTATTCTTAGAAAAGGATGTTCCCTTGTTAGAGCTTTTCCTAGAGTTATTGTGATATCTTATTATTCATATTCTATGACAATATTTATAGTCTATTTCGCTTTTGCATAGTTACAAAATTATATTACGCGAAATATTACCGATATTACACAAGACATACAGCCAGACACATGATGGATTTAAAATACCACCATAAACTGTAATAACCTAAATAAATCTAATTTATGATTATATTTACGATGTTTTCTTTCACAGAATGCTTAGATTTATATACAATAAATTATTAAAGCAGCTATAGCCTACGGCTTGCCTCGCGTTAAAGTAGATTTTACATATCCCTCGGAAATGGTATTTTTTAAGTGAAACTTCGTATGAGAAGGCTGTGGAAATCTGACCGGCAACCTTTTTGTGTGGCGAAAACTGGTGGAGGTAAACACTGTGTCGGGCAGAGTGTTGAAAACATCGGTTCTCGTCCGATCACTGAAGTTAAGCAACGTCGGGCGCAATCAGTACTTGGATGGGTGACCGCTTACGAACACCGCTTGCAGTTGACTATTTATTGGATATTTTAAATGAACTTAAAACATGTTTTCCTGTAATTAAAATGGTTTACTTCTATCATGTAGCTTTACGACCCACTCTATTTTATTTTTTCTGGATGAAAGACACCTGACAAAATTTCATGATAGTTATTTGAATAGTTAAGGTGTGAAAGCGTAACAAACAAATGCGAATGCGATTTTAGTACAAATACACTTACTATATTAGTAATATAGTCACGAAAATTTGGAAGCAACTCGAAAGATTTAAAAAGAACTATACTATACTAAGGTATAGTATATATAGTACGGTATCATGACGTCACATACATAACTGGGTCCATCAGCCAGACGAACAATCGGTGGCGATAGTTGTCACAAGTTAAAAGTCAACAAGATGTCACATCCGTTGAAATGCGAAATGCCCGCAGTCATACTATGGGCCCAATTGTATGAATCACGTGTTCGTTATGTCATGCACTCACGCCAGTACTGTCGCCGTCAGAATTGCTATCTATACAAATAATTTAAATCGAAGTGTCTGTGATATACAGAAGAATTTTTAAAATTGTTTTCTGTCGGTTTATTCCAGCTAATCTCCGAAGTGATTCAATCGATTTTGATAAGACTTTCACTGGTCGACAGCTAATGTTAGAAGAAATAATATAGGCTAATATTATTTTAGAAATAAAATAGGATTGTTCACACTGAACAACTGAACTGAACAAAGTTCATTACTAAATTCCACACCGATGATGTCGCGGGTAAAAGACTGTATATATAATTATACTAACCATATTACTGTGCTTGGTAATAGAACTTCTTCATGATCATCATACACCACCTTAGGCGTATTACGTTCCGTGATGAAGCGATTTGTATCCAGTAATTAAGAGAGATATTAAGGTTTCTGTATTAGGGGTATAAGGGGTGTCGAATAACATCTAAGACATGAGACATCCAATCCAACCTCACCTGCACGTGGTGCACCCTACTGAATAATGAACGAGACAATGGCGAAAGCGGGATGGTAGGGTTTTACAGCCTGACTGGGTCGCAACCACCATGTATACGGCGAAAAAGCCCGTTATAGTGATTCGCTTCTGCGGGTCGCCTTTCGGGATCTGCAGGTACATATCCAGCTTTTCGCAGGCCGGCATGACAGCGGCGACCGGCGATGGATAGTGTGTCACTCGGTGGTCGCCGTTGTTTTTGGATTGTACTGTGCTTACCATCAGGCACAGTGCAGTCATTTTGCTGTGCTACAATTAAAAAAAAACAACTGAACTGCTACCACTTTGGGCATGCAATGTGTCGCAGTGGCTCATTTAGTTTATGGTCTCTCTGAATCAACTAGGATATAACCAGCTAGCAAGACCTACAAACAGCTATAACAGCCTGTAAATTGCAGATCTTTCTGATCGCCGTTGTTATATATTGTCCTATGCTTATCATCAAGTACAGTGCGATCACACTTTCGTGGTATAGTAAAAAAAAGAAATGTAAAAGAGAAAACAGTTCAGTTGTGAGCATATGCATATGAGAATACTAGGTGATTCCCACTTACTTTGTTGGGCATTAAAAATTAAAAATTAAGTAGTCCAAAACCAACTACGAAAAACTCTACATTGAATGGTTCTACTCCTGTGCAAAATACGTTCAGTAATTTCATTGCGATTGAACCTCAAAGAAATTGTAATTCCATTATATATTTATAGATTGTGGATAGATTATGTTTCACAAGGATTTGAATATTACAACGTACACTCAATAAATATCTGTGTATGATCAAAACATTATTTTATGGAAATCTATTGTAAGTATATTTTAATTTAATTTGTTTTTTTTTTGACGAATATTCACGAAATAACTATGGTACTCTTCAGTGCTACAAGTCTGATACTACAAATAATTATACCTATTAATTAAACTGAAGCGTTATTATTCATTTGTATTATTCTTTGAAACAGCTGAACCGAAATGAACTAGATTTTTACAGTCAGATAGAGGATTTATTTAAGACTTATCATTGCGCTTTTCCATTGGCATTTTACAAATGTAAATATAAAGGACAGCTCAAAATTAATGCATTAAACAAGTAGTTAATATAACCATTTTTACAAAAACAAAGTTACGAGTATCGGTTAGTTGTAAATAAAAATATTATTTTCAGCAAATAAAACAATATTATTACTTTAGAATTTTCTTAACGACTGTACAACAATGAGTTCAATGGGCTCAACAGTGTACCATTCGATTCGCGTTTAAATGAGAATAAAGTGACGTAGGTACAGTAGAATGCAGCGTCATCCTCACACATATATTTCTGTTCCAAAGTTCAAGCTGAGACTGCGACCTTTCTGGTGAATTTTCACACGACAATGTTAGATACAACCGAGACGTTGTCACTCTGAGAGGTTAAAGTTAACTTAATTCCATAGATAAATTTTAGTTGTAAATAAATTAAAATTATTTCTGATGTGCGGATAAAATGAAGAAACTCAGAGAAAATGTACTGTAAACGCGAGGGAAACTGCGAGTAAATGTCATACAAACTGACAGTTTGACCACACTTCATTGGTTAGTAAGCATAATAAAAAAAAACCGTAGTGACTGTGGAAATACCAAGGTCAATTAGCAATCACTATCAACATAACGTCGCATAAAACTATTATGGATAAAGCCATCAAGCTGCCAAATATACGAGGGACTGATCTGAGTCACTGTGACTGTGACAGAAATACGTAAGTACTTTATAATACCAGTTCAGATAATTTCTATGCCTGTTATATTGAATGCATTACAATGAAGCATGAAAATGTTATTTTAATATAATTTTATAGCAGTGAAATTATTTTTTTATCACTGCTATATCACAGGTGATAAATCAAAACCTATATGTTACATATGTCGATGATTGTCAACGTGACTGTATTTATTTCCAACTATTAGATATATTTTTCCCGTATTCAAGTTTTTACTTATTATATCTAAAGCTTCGTATTGAAAATTCAAACAGGTTAGTTATATATATGAGGAGCTTTCCTGCCACATACAGACATTATTCTTTTTGTAATCCAAAATTTTAATCTACACGTGTGCAAAATCATTTTATCATGTGATATATAGCAGAATGACATCATACTCATCTCATCTACATACTAGATATTCGGTGTTCATGATATCATATGATAAATTATTTTTTATATTAAGAATAGCAGTGATATATGATATGTTACATGCGGAATTACAATACATAACATGACGATAATTATCTTAATGTTACGTAAATCAAAATAAATTACGTAACGCTCCACATATAATATTATATCGAAACCGACAGGCTTGTTGTTTTTAATGTCAACCAGTCGTAAAATTTACCAATTGACTAGTGAATAAGCAATCTGTTAGGATGCAATATGGAGTTTTTGGCGGGATCTTAGCCTGTTATGTAGTGGCTTTTATATTTTATTCATAATCTTGTGTTGTTTGACTATATATTATATTATTTTGTAATATTGGTGGTATTTTACGTAATATAGTTCGGTTATTGTTGTGAAGTGAAGTTGATGTTGGATGAGAAATATTACTACAGAACATGGATTTTCAGATACCACTAAAACTGCCTGGAAAATTCTAACAAGGGACCACCGTCTATTTAGAACATTGAAATTATCACAAGTAACTCGTAAAATTATTACATACTCTACAATGGCAGTAATATACAAAAAACATTAGTTGCCAAAAAAAATGCAATATTGCAAGCGAAGGTTGATTTTTTTAGTTATTTACTTGTGCATAATAGTTAATAATATTTACAGATCTACTAAATTAATGTTTTTTCATAATTATATACATTTTAATTAGATACCTGTTACACTAGTAGTAAAAACCAAAACCAAATTTTACGAGCTGTCAAATTGTTCATTTGAATCGATTTGGCTTTTTTTTTCACCAATGACTTCGCAGTAGTATTTGCCAGTGTCAAGGGTTAGTGTTTCTTTTTCATGAAAGTATCATGTAAGTAAAGTACGACATAATGTCTTTCCTCATATTCTAAGGTCAAGTTACACTACAGTAAAATGGTGGCCAGGTCTTTTAAACTATATAAGGGGATTTTGAGATGACTCAATATTTATGTTCATCGCTATTATATTAAAATACTTTATATAAAACTAGTTATTACCCTCGGCTTCGTTCAAATTGATGTAGATTTTATATACCCCTCGGGAACAGTTCTTTAACTGGGGATGAAAAGTACGCTGTAGGTACCCTTTCTTGTATCCCTGACAATATTTGAACATGTCTCGAAAAAGCGCGAGATTTCCTTAAGAGAACGTTGACTACGTGACGAAAACCTAAGCATGTGAACAAGCGTTCCACAAACCTCCGTCCGCCCCTGACCGGGTCACGTAGTATGGGTACATTCCCTAAAATCCCAACAAAATTGCAAAACATATGTGAAATCAATACAAGTTCCTGGATTAAGAATACAAACGCTAATGAGTTTATCACCAACATTTCACTGTAAAGTACCAGTCAGTAAAGACACTCAGTTATTTAAATACATGTAAATATTAATTCAAATAATGGCGGTTACGTGTCCATATTATTACAGCTGCAGGTCATGCAGCGCCGGTCACGATTTATAAACCTAGGCGCCAAGTTATGACACCTCAATTGCCTAGATAATCAGAACACATGCTTCAATGTAACGATATGATCTAACGACACCGGTTCTACGAAATGGGTACGGCCTTAGTGCGTAATATTTCCAGTTTATAAAGTAAACCTTCTTTTGAGACGATGTGAACTGGATTTTATTTAACGACAATGTGTAACGAAAAGAGATAGCTTTAGCATAGGTTTTAGGCTACGAGAGAATGAGATAGTATACTTTTAATGCACTCGAAATATATACAAAGAGAAGGAGAGAAAGAGAGAAACGTTGAAATTTATGGCACATTATTTTCTGTAGGATAGTGGTGACAATCGTGCCCTTAAAAAAATATTCTGTGTTGTTTATTATTGACATTGTTAATCTTTATACATATAATTATTCGTGTGTATGTGACTAAACTCCGTCTAAACGGCTGGACAGATTTTGACGAAATTCTTTGGGTTCAGGTGGATTTAAGAATGGTTTAAATTTATAATTAGACTCGGTAGGTGACCCTGCGGTTGACTTTTAGAATTTTTTTGTTATTATCAAGGTAGAACTACGTCTGTTGGGACCGCTAGTATATATTAAAATAATGCGGAAAACTAATGTTTACCATCTCTATAGTGTATTCACGTCTTGAAAACTAATCAGAATACTAAGTTTCACTTCAACCGTGTGTGAACTACACATAACTTTTTATAAAATATGTAATATCGTTTATGGCCGTGTCTGTCGGTCAAAACGTGTAATAAAACTAAAGAGGTGCCGGCATAAATTCTCGAAAGCCATCATGCTTATTACGTAACAAGGAAATGGATACCACTTTTAGTAGAACAGCCTGTGAAACGAACTCTGACTTAAAATTCCAAGTGTTCATATTCTTCGCTGTTTTTTTTTTATAATTTAAAGGGTTCAGCACTCGGCCACAATCTCGTTTGATGTTACATTACAATGCGGTCCAAGATCGTAAACACGGTGGAACACACCAACAGGGTGCTTGGCGACACATTTTCAACTTGACGGTGGTAGTAAGCCAGACGGGCTTTGCAAAACCCCTAACACCATGCTATAGTTACATCACGATATTTGCTTTCACCAAAAGCTTCAACACAGTTGCTAAGGGTCGTAAAGAAATAAAGAGAAGAAAAAAAGTTTAAAAAATTTGAAGAAAAAGTAATTAAAGGACATACATACATTAATATCAACAAAAAGTTACCTATGAGCCTTATTCACATTTAACTTGATAAGACACATAACTAATCATGAAAATAAATACAAATGCTGTACGGGTGTGATATTTGTGACATAGAAAATAAAGGAAACAGCAATAATTCTACACCCAAAAGGGGTCACGACATGGAGAAGGTTTATAAACACTACGTTACGAGCCATGATTAGGCGTGTCCTTTTAGGATCAGTCAGTGTTTCAAGCGAGATTGGTAGGGATTTATATAACTACACATAACTTTTTATAAAATATGTAATATCGTTTATGGCCGTGTCTGTCGGTCAAAACGTGTAATAAAACTAAAGAGGTGCCGGCATAAATTCTCGAAAGCCATCATGCTTATTACGTAACAAGGAAATGGATACCACTTTTAGTAGAACAGCCTGTGAAACGAACTCTGACTTAAAATTCCAAGTGTTCATATTCTTCGCTGTTTTTTTTTTATAATTTAAAGGGTTCAGCACTCGGCCACAATCTCGTTTGATGTTACATTACAATGCGGTCCAAGATCGTAAACACGGTGGAACACACCAACAGGGTGCTTGGCGACACATTTTCAACTTGACGGTGGTAGTAAGCCAGACGGGCTTTGCAAAACCCCTAACACCATGCTATAGTTACATCACGATATTTGCTTTCACCAAAAGCTTCAACACAGTTGCTAAGGGTCGTAAAGAAATAAAGAGAAGAAAAAAAGTTTAAAAAATTTGAAGAAAAAGTAATTAAAGGACATACATACATTAATATCAACAAAAAGTTACCTATGAGCCTTATTCACATTTAACTTGATAAGACACATAACTAATCATGAAAATAAATACAAATGCTGTACGGGTGTGATATTTGTGACATAGAAAATAAAGGAAACAGCAATAATTCTACACTCAAAAGGGGTCACGACATGGAGAAGGTTTGTTATTATCAAGGTAGAACTACGTCTGTTGGGACCGCTAGTATATATTAAAATAATGCGGAAAACTAATGTTTACCATCTCTATAGTGTATTCACGTCTTGAAAACTAATCAGAATACTAAGTTTCACTTCAACCGTGTGTGAACTACACATAACTTTTTATAAAATATGTAATATCGTTTATGGCCGTGTCTGTCGGTCAAAACGTGTAATAAAACTAAAGAGGTGCCGGCATAAATTCTCGAAAGCCATCATGCTTATTACGTAACAAGGAAATGGATACCACTTTTAGTAGAACAGCCTGTGAAACGAACTCTGACTTAAAATTCCAAGTGTTCATATTCTTCGCTGTTTTTTTTTTATAATTTAAAGGGTTCAGCACTCGGCCACAATCTCGTTTGATGTTACATTACAATGCGGTCCAAGATCGTAAACACGGTGGAACACACCAACAGGGTGCTTGGCGACACATTTTCAACTTGACGGTGGTAGTAAGCCAGACGGGCTTTGCAAAACCCCTAACACCATGCTATAGTTACATCACGATATTTGCTTTCACCAAAAGCTTCAACACAGTTGCTAAGGGTCGTAAAGAAATAAAGAGAAGAAAAAAAGTTTAAAAAATTTGAAGAAAAAGTAATTAAAGGACATACATACATTAATATCAACAAAAAGTTACCTACGAGTCTTATTCACATTTAACTTGATAAGACACATAACTAATCATGAAAATAAATACAAATGCTGTACGGGTGTGATATTTGTGACATAGAAAATAAAGGAAACAGCAATAATTCTACACTCAAAAGGGGTCACGACATGGAGAAGGTTGATAAACACTACGTTATGGGCCATAATTAGGCGTGTCCTTTTAAGATCAGTCAGTGTTTCAAGCGAGATTGGTAGGGATCTACATCCGACTGTAGCGACCACCATACACAAACTGATAAACATTTATAGCGTTTTGAAATCACCTATGCATACCTGGCAGACGCTTGCAGGCCTACGTGACAACAATCACCGGTGATGTATTACCGATTTCTCGGATTGTACTATATTCACTACCAGCGGGCCCGGCGGCCCTGATAATAAAAAAAACCTTGTCAAATTATATACCTTCCTCATAAAAATCCGTTCAGTAGTTTCTGAGCTTATCACGCACAGACAGACAAAGGACTTTGTTTTATAATACGTAGTGATTAGAAACACTATTTTGCCGTGGTAATTATAAATAATCACGACGAATTAATCTTCGAACCTTATCAACGAGGATTTCTTACCTTGTATATAAAAAAGTAATTATATTTTATTCGCCAGGTTATCCTTGACCGGTCTCCAGCGAATAGGCAATGTGTCCACGAGCAACTGCTCGGGTGATTCATTGGTTAACATTTGATAGTTATTGAACTTATTCTTGGTCCTTCGATATAATCTATTTATTATTACATATATCGATTTATAAACAACTAGTTATCCGGCCTTGATAATTTTAAAAAATACCTAGACAAAGTATATGCCTTCTCCATTAATATTTTTTTTATCTACTGGTGAAAACCGCATGAAAATCCGTTCTGTGATTTTTGAGTTTATCGCAAACAGACGTGGCCAAAGACTTTGTTGAAAAGACTACTTATGAAATATAGTGAGAAATGTTGTTGTAATCAATACAGACATGAGAGAAGACTCTTAGATTAAAATAACCTATGGCTATTTATATATATAAGCCCGTATGATGCTACTGTACAACCATTAACAGTTTAAAATCATCTAAAATCAAGGTGTTTCTTAAATTGTTTAATTGTATTGTCTTATTATGAAAAAATCATAACTTCAATTAAAATATATTTAAAAAACTGTTGACCCTCAAAATTTCTAGAAATTATCTCATGTTTTTTTGTATTTGTCCCGTAGACCCGCGATAGACGTTCGTACAACAGCTTTGTAATATTTGATGCAAGTGTCTAGCATTTTAAACACATTGGAAATCAAGTAGCAGCCATAAGCTTATATCAAATATCTCAAAATCTCTCATCATGCAGTATAGCATTTAACAATCTAAAAGTGCCTACATTGAATCAAAATAGTACATTTAAAAACGGATAAAAAATCTACCACTTTCGACATGTCAATATATCGACATTTTTAGAATCAGATACTAGTTTCACTGTAGGCAGACGTTTAAAATTTAACCCAATACAAATGTCAATTGCAGATTGCCTTAATAGGCAATTGGGATACGGTTTGAAAGGCATATGTTAAATAAAATTCCGCCCATATCTGAATCATAATGAAGTCATTTGGTAATGCTGAATCATAGGAAATATGGATTGCAATTGACGAAAAGCTCGACTGTCTTTATGGTCCTTTTTTATATGATAAATTTTGTAGTCGCTGTAAGTTTTGCTAAAGCTAATTGTTTTATTAGAAAAGAATTCAATGCAAAAATAACAATATTGAATAAACAACCTCGTTTAAGCCGTTTCGTAAGTATCTTCGATAAATATCTGCGATGAATTTGTCTGCCAATCTTCAATTAAGAAATATTCCATAGTAAAGATGTTTACAAGTGCTTTTACCTAAGCTTTTTGTTTTTATATGAGGAAAGTATGAGAAGCTTTATGATTCATTAGGAGGTAAAGGCGTTGGATGATTAAGTTTATATTGGGTATTTTATATACGATTTCCTCAAATTCTACAACGCCTTCGCACTCTTGATATCTACAAACGGTTATTTTGTAAAGGTAACCCAAGACTTTTTTTATTTTAGTAAAACCTTCACTTTTGGTTGATTTGGATGAGTTTAATTGCGATGTAATTGCTTAATGTGTGATTTTGTTTGTCCGAACGTATTCCGTGTTATTACAAAAAAGTTAAATACGTATTAAATACTCTGTTTAAAAAGGTTCTTTTTGTCACCAATGACTTTGCATTAGTATTTGCCAGTGTCAAGGGTTAGTGTTTCTTTAAGTATCATGTAAGTAAAGTATGACTTAATGTCTTTCCTCGTACTCTACGGTTACGATACACTACAGTAAAATGGTGGCCAGCTCTTTTAAACTATATAAGGGATTTTTTAGATGACTAGATATTCATGTTCATTGCTACTATATCAAAATACTTTATTCACGTAATAAATGCACCGCGCTCGCCCGAGGCAAGTTCGCATTATCCTTTTTCACAAGTCTAACCTAACGTAACCAAAGTGAGACAAAAGAGCAAGATGGCGAACATTCAGCGACCGCGGTGCATTTAATACGAGACCTTTTTAAAATCAGGGATCAATACGTATTTAACTGTTTTGTAATAACATTGTATGTGTTTTACTGCAATTCTGTATTGTATGACCGAAAATATTGTTTATATATAATATTGTAACTGTTTACAATGATAGGAATGTTTATCGAAACGATCTCGTGTTTGGACCTACATTGGATAAATACGATTTATTAAAAAATGATTTAACAGACGATAATTTTATGTGATGACGTCATAACAAAACAATGATGAAAAATTGCATACTTTTATGAATTGAATTGAATTATTCTTTATATTATAGATAGATGCGTCACAAGCCGAACGCTTAGGCCGATCGCGCCTCTCTGTCGCTTGTTACGCACTCTCGCTTCCACGCTCGGCTCAGGCGGAACGTGACGATGAGCCATCCTTTTTCGTGCGTACAGCCGGCGTTTATGGATTGATAAGAGGTTATCACGTCAAAAAAATTTAGGCGTGAAAATAAGCTTCGACGAGTGATAGAACATGATAATAGTGTCCGACTGTACCGTGATCATAATACACCAGTAACATTCTCAACAAGCGGTTGTCTGTCTACCTAGCTACCTAGCTACCTACCACCATAAAGTTGAAAATCTGTCGCCAGCCACCTGTTGGTATGTTGCAGCAGTTATGCTTCAGAGTCAGCTCCCTCTAAGCTTAGTGTGTATACCACCACTTCGTCATTTAACTTTAGATGAAATTGTGGTCCAACGCTAAACCGTATGTTTTTAAAATTAAAAAAAGTGCAAGCGGTTGCCTGTCTACCTAGCTACCTAGCTACCTACCACCATAAAGTTGAAAATCTGTCGCCAGCCACCTGTTGGTATGTTGCAGCAGTTATGCTTCAGAGTCAGCTCCCTCTAAGCTTAGTGTGTATACCACCACTTCGTCATTTAACTTTAGATGAAATTGTGGTCCAACGCTAAACCGTATGTTTTTAAAATTAAAAAAAGTGTCTGTGTACTTATGTACACGCGTTAGAAGTTATACTTCTTTGGCGTGATAAAAAAAAAAATATTGACTATAGCTAACTTCAGGATGTCGGTTTTTCGTGACTTTGTGCGTGCGCCTCGTAAAAATTTACTCTAATCATTTTTCCCTAGCGCGCCAAAAGAAGTATTTTTTTTCCTCGAACTGACTACGCTATTGACCCTGCAGGGTCTTTACAGCTTCACCGGACTTCCAAAAGAAGTATAACTTCCAAAAGACAACGACGACTGCCAATCGCTTGTAGATTTTTCAATGTTCGTCGTTGCTTATAGATTAGATTAGTCTATACAATCAGGTACTGCTTTAAACAGTAGATTTGGTGCTTTCACATTGATTTGTCCCTGTTTTCTGTTTTATTTCTAATTTTTACTGCTTTTACGATTAGCATTTAGTGCCACCTATTACACTATGCACATATTTTACTTGGTAACTACTATGTAATAAAACGCAACGACACTAGATGGCAGTATCAACTCTTGTTGCGATTCGAAGGAATTCCCTGACTATGTAATTGAGATTCATATTTTAATGCACGGGGAAAACTGAAGATGAGGCAATTGAGAATGAAAGTGGGAAATAATTTTACTTTGATTTATGTTTTTTTTTGTTACATATGTTGTGATTATAAATATAACCATGTATGTGAGTCGTAGTAACTAAGAAAATCGGTTATTGATATTGGTTATTGTTTTAATTATATGAGGAAATCTGTCTTTTTTACTTTACCTAACTACTGTTTTCTCCTGTTTTTTTATTAGTAAGCTGTTGTTTTTTGGTTTGTTGTGGTTGGCAGAGTACCATCGCTTTGCCGTGTCACAATAAATTAAAAAAAAATCCAGGATGTGTCGTAAAGTCACACGATAAAAGTGAAACTTTTGTATTACAGAGAAAAATTTTGATTAGAAAAATACAACAAAAAACCAACGACACATGGTGTTCCCAGGCAGTCACCCATCCAAGTAGTGACCGCGCCCGACATTACTTACCCTCGGTGATCGAACGAGAACCGGTGTTTTCAACACTCTACCGGACACGATGTTTACCCCCATCACTTTTTTTCACATAGAACAGAATATTGCAAATCAGAATCACTTCTTAAATGTATCTTAATTTCATTCATAACAATTGAAACATTGTACTAAATCTTACACAATTAATGACTCAATACTAGAATATCCCACTCTATAATTGAACTGAAATTATCATAGTTCACTAACTGGCACAAGGATGCAGTGAGCTTTATCATTGCCAGCATAATTTTGCCGTCAGTGAAACGGAGTTGTAATGATTTTTGATAACAATAACATGTGAATTTCCGAATATCAACAGCAAAATTATATTTGTATACCCCAGAATGCAACGGTAATGCGTATTGTGCAGGATTGACACACGCGTGACCTAAATGACATAACCATGACCGTTGTTGACGTATGATAAAATGTAGTGTAATAGTAATAATAGATTTTTGTCTTCTTCTTTATAGATAAAAATCCAATATCGAATGTACGTTTAGCGATTCAGAACGGCTTAGAAGCGATTTAGAACGGCTGCACCTATTTAACATATTTATTTGAAGTGAAAACTTCTTTTCTTTCTGTTATGATTTCGCATCATGGCATGCTAGTAAAACGTGACCGAGCTTATTGCGCTTGCTTTGATTAATTAATAAACTGTATAAAAATGTGTATACTTATTATTCGGAGTGCTATTAGATATGAAAACCAGACTAAAGTTAATAATCTCAATATACAAATTATGAGATTTAAATAATTCATATTAGTTATATAGTATAGTTCATTTAAAAATTTAAAAGAGACCACTGTTCGAAAACAGTTAAATTCGAAAATAATGCGATAATTTATACCATTTATACCAGGGGAAAGTTTAGACAGAAGCAATATTTATGAATGATACTCTGCACTCGATTCTCATTCTAAATCAATAAAAAAATAGGTGCTTAATATTTCACCTAATTATATAAAAAAAATACAAAAATTATATGCAATCCCATATGCGTCTTTGTTAAAGCACAATGTCAGCGACCGTCGGGCGAAGTGAAAGTGAAGCGTGGAAAAACCTGGGATCAACGACCAACTAACGAATGGTAATTTTTCGAAGTTTTGACCAAAAAAAAATGGTTTATTGTTCATTTTATCATCGAAAGTTTTTAATTCCGGGTTGCCGCTTGCAGGTTTTGTCACCGGTCATTCAACACAGGTTTATTTAGGTTTATATCCATACTTTTGAAATTTTTTAAACAAACTTTAACTAAGGTTCTCTTTGTTGTTTATTAGTATTTGTTTTGATATTATTATTTCATATGTTAAATGTGACTATGAAGTATTATATCCTAGAATACTGCGAATATTTAACCTTTCACATGGTATATATATCCTTGTGTGTATGTATATGGGTTTACGTTGTATATGTATTCATTTCATCTATTCAGTACACTATGTATTTTTAGTATAGACGATATAGTCCTCTTTGCTAAGACATCAAAACAACTAGAAGAAATGCTGACAGAACTAAGTGCTGTTAGTGAAAATATAGGCCTACAACTAAATACCTCAAAAACAAAGGTAGCTACCAACGGTAGGAAGAATCCAATATTAATAAATGAAACACCTATAGAATACGTAGAGAGCTATATCTACCTCGGAAAACAAATATCATTTAAAAAGACAAGACACCTAGATGAAATAGACAGGAGAATCAAGATGACCTGGAAAAAATACTGGAGCTACAAAGAAATATTAAAATCAAAACTTTCAATTAAACTGAAGAAAAAAGTGATGGATTCGAGTCTATTGCCCTGTTTATCGTACGGTGCCCAAACCTGGATCTTTAACAAAAACACCTTATCAAAAATACGTTCCTGCCAACGTGCTATGGAGAGAAGCATCCTTGGCATCAAGACCATCGACAAAGTCAATAGCCAAATAATCAGACACAAAACCAAAGTGATAGACGCATTACAACACGCACAGCGTTTGAAGTGGAAATGGGCAGGACACATAGCACGTTCCTCTGAAGAAAGATGGCCAAAACGGGTAACAAAACAAAAACAAAAACCGGACAGGTCCGGTAGGTAAAAGTCAAAGGGGCAGACCAAACGCCCGATGGATAGATGACATACATCAATTGGCAGGAAGTGATTGGATAAAAACAGCCAACGACAGGGAAAAATGGAGGCAAATGGAGGAGGCCTATACCCAGAAGGGGCCATGACATATACATCGAAAGGGGCCATGACATATATATCGATGTCAAATGCATATTTATTTAGCATACTTTTTTTTCTCTTTGTATAATCGTTTTTTACATATTTTTGAAATTTTTGTAAAAACTGTTTTGAATGTCATGGAAATAAATAAGGCTTATTATTATTATGTATTTTTAGTTATATGTCAATGTGAATATAATTTTATTATTATATTTTTTAGTTTATTAATTTTCTTCACTTCTTTAACATTTGAACTACCTACGTAAACTTTCATTCGTGATAACAAAACCGTTGGTTCACTGGAAGAAAATGTCTTGTGGCATTAAGCTCGCGAGTGTGCAAACTAAAGAGTGTAATAAGGTATTCATTCATTCATTCATAATTTAGGAAAACAACACAATTATATAAATATATAGAAACGATTTAATACGTCGCAAAGTTTATTTTACTCACACCAACGTCACACACCGTATAATACGCGGTCGTGAAATAAAACGTACTTTTAATATGTGGACAGTCCTCATACAAAACACCTTATATCAATGTCAACCACATAACATTGGGATCACAATAGCCAACACAGAATGAATACTGTTTGTTGGAAGGAACCATGAATAATATTAACGGTGTATTATAGTATATATTATTAAAGTATAATATTTATCCTAATGTAATGAATAAGTCAAAATACAGTCCGAATTTTTGGAATTTTTAATAGCTGATACCCGCGACTTTATTTACGTCATTTATTAAATTAACAAAGACAATAAAACGCACTCCATTGAACAAAAAAAAATTGGTTTCTTAAATATTTTTCTATACATATAATAAGAAGTGTCTGTACTTTTTAGATTTTTGTGTGAAAAATTGTTGCAGGTATGTTGGAATAAGTAATAAAATACATTTCAATCATTATTAGAAATGTCTGTCTGTCTGTTTGTTTGCACACGCAACACTGCTAAAGCACTGTAAGGCTCATACAATTATAAAGCATATCGTGAAGTAACATTTAGTCTTGGTTTCATTAAAATCGGTTCACTCTATCAAAAGTTATTGTAATTTTAACGATGACGCGACTTAAGTACGAGAGAGAAGTAGATAAGTAAGTGGACTTTTTTTACATTCGTTAATCAGGAGTGCTCAAACTTGAACTGCTGGCAATCCACCTCAATATTGTTAGACTACGATCGATTGACTCTGTAAAGATGAAAGTATATGTGATGCGAAATTGTCCTCTAAATAGGTGTAGCTAACTAACTCCCGATAAACTGATATAAGAGAGTGATGAGGTGGTTATTCGGGAATAATAATGTATCAAATAAATTGTAGTTGTTTATTAATTAGATTTAGTTTTAGTTATCTACCTACTAAAACAAAATCTGTGAATAGTTCTTTATCGGCTAATTTTTGTCGAGATCGACCGTTTGAGCACCCTTGGTGTTTGATTGAAGAAGGCGTTACTTTGCGGAAATCCATCGTTAAATACTATAATGGGCGTTACTTTGCACTTCCGTCTGCAATATATTGACAGCTACCACGTCTTACTGTACCATTAAGTAGTCCGGTGAAGCTGTTAAGACCTTGCTAGGTCAATAGCGTAGTCAGTTCGAGAAAAATCTTACTGTACCAAAAGGACGTTTGATTTTATTAGTCCGAATTTACCTGAAAAAGTAACACTTGAAACTAATAATATAGAGATAGTGAAATATTAGTAACTTAAAAAAATTAAGAACGCGTTCCTTGATTGGCGGTTGACACTGTTGGTATGTAACTGTAAATATAAAAAAATATATAATTAATTAAAATATATTGCAGATTGACGTGTGATAACCCCAATCGATTATATTTACTAATATTTCGCTCTCTCTCTCTCTATTACTAGTTTCAGGTGTAACTTTTCAGGTACACTCGGACGAATAAAATATTTTTTATTGCAGTAAGACGTGATAGCTGCCAATCTATTCCAAGCGGAGTGCAAAGTAACCACGCCTGGTGTATATGTAAAGTGAAGCTATTGTGATAATATTTTTTTGAATATGCTTGCTATTTGCTTGCCTATTAGATCATATATATTTTATCTTGGTTGTACGTACGATAACGGTGTCATGTATCTTAAACAAAAAGTTGGTAAACCTTTTTTTATGTCACTTTTATAGTGTTGTTCTAACATTAACCGCAAGTGGAAACCGTAGAACAGCTCCTGACCGCAAATTAAGAGTTCACGTAGTATCAGCATCACGACATATATATCAAGAGATGGGTTCGTAATAAAATAATTATTAGGCTCGGAAAAGAACGGTTCTTTAATTTCTATACCTCTCAGTGTTACGTTTCTACTACTCTACTACTATTATACTCTAATCCTATTAATTTTTGTTCATCCGTGTGTCATTTGAGAGCGCTGCTAGTTTATATTTACGAATTAAAAGGAATCTTTCAAACGTGTTTTCAATTTAGAATCTCTCATAGAAGTTAGAAATGAAACTCCGGTAGAATAAGCAAACGTATTAGTTATTAGTTTGATTCCCACAACTGTCTTTTATTTTATTGAAAAGAAAACGATTAAGAAATGTTAAGCGATAAAAAAATGGTAGGGGAAAGACTTATGGGTTCGCGTCACCGATGATCTCGACATGATCGTGACATATTCTGCTTGTGCCAGACATTGTATTCACTGGATTACATGTTATACGTCTTTGAATTTTTGTTTTTTTTTTATATAGTTGCACGGCATAATGACTGCACCATGCCTGATGGTAAGCACAGTACAATCCAAAAACAATGGCGACCACCGAGTGACATACTATCCATCGCCGGTCGCCGCTGTCATGCCGGCCTACAAAAAGCTGGATATGCACATTGCACAGGCTGATCCCGAAACGTGACCCGCAGAAGCGAATCACTATGATGGGCTTTATCGCCGTATACATGGTGGTCGCGACCCAGTCAGGCTGTAAAACCCTACCAATCCGCTTTCGCCATTGCCTCGTTCGTTATTCAACAGGGTGCACCACGTGCAGGTGAGGTTGGCTTGGATGTCTCAAGTCTTATGATGGTATTCGACACCCCTTACACCCCAAGATCTCTTGTGATTTCGCGTCACTGACCGTTACCGATGACGTCGTACACTCGTGACGTATTGCGCTTGCGTTGGTGCGTTAGTCTAGCGGTAGGTAGGTAGTATAGCGGCTTGTATACATGTAATATTGATATATTGTATCCACCAGCCCATCATGTTTGATTAATTATTATTAACCTGTATAAAATGTATATAATTATTACTCAGAGAGTCAATAGATATGTAAACCATACTAATGATAATAATTTCAATTTATAGATTATAAAATGTAAATAATTCATATTATAATTGATTTAACAATTCAAAAAAGAACACAGTTATTCCAATTGTTTTGAGTTATCACTTCTGTCGGCATTACTTACGACTGTCTGGACTTTTTTTTTTAATATTGCAGATTTTATAACTACTGTATTGAAAAATCATATTAATATGTAGGCTTCATCCTTGCTCGACTACAGCCCTGTATTAATCTAAAAAATATATTCGAATTGGTTCAGCATTTTTTCAAATAATGGCCATTCTAACCAACATCTTTAATAAATGTTATATTTTATTATATGCTATGAAAATAGTATTTACTGTATTGACAAGGTACCTGTATTTTACACTCCACAGACATACAAACATACGAAGACATAATTAGCATACATATTTTTACTGTTTAAAAATATGCGCTCGTCGACCAATAAATAAATAAACATTATTGTTCTTTGACGTGATAACGTCTTATAAATCGATGAACGTCGTCTGCACGGACAAAAAATCATGAATCATTGTCACATTCCGCCTGAGCCGAGGCTAGGGGTAACCTTCGCTCCCGCACACTTGATTAGGCCCCCCTCGGCAGCGGCTCAAGCCTAGGTCCGATCCCTCGGCGTGGAGCCCTTGAGTACGCTGCTCGCGCGATACAGTGACACACCAATACATCACTGCAACAACACTACACATATCACCTCCACACACGTGCACGCTCACACGCTTATACATAAAAAGTGGATGGGTATTTTCTTTTTGTTTTTACCCGTATCGAAATGAAATGGTTCAAAAAATTTTCCGACACAAAATACACATAAGAGTTATTGAGACACGCATGCCTGGTACACATGCATGAATGTTATGCATGAATAGTTTAGCTTAACTTAGGTTAGCTAAGATAGATCGCGAATTGCATGCAACAGGTAACGGCCAAGCCGAGGTGTGCCGTGCACCCTTGAGCTAGTTACCCAAATGAAATCGGCTGAGTGCCTTAAGCGCTCGCCTTAGTAGTCCGGTGAAGCTGTAGAGGCCTCCAAAAAGGCCAATAGCGTAGAAAGTTCGAAAAAAAAAAAAAAAAGCCTGAGCCGTGCGTGCAAGCGAGAGCACAGAACAAGCGATAGAGAGGCACAATCGGCCTAAGCGTTCGGTTTGTGACGCATCTATATCTCTTACACTCCATCAGCCGATGCGTCCGAGTCGTTATCACGTAAAAATATTGTCCGTAAACTGACTTTACGCACAACCAATTTTTTTTCTAAATTAGTTGTCTTAACTTTGATTTTTTTTTTTTTTCGAACTGACTATCTATCAAAAAAAATAAACATCCGTAGAATAATTTCATTTTATCTGTATGGGTTTTAGCATTTGATGTATATCTAACCGGACGGTAACTTACGACGTGACCGAATAGGTAATCACGATAAGTTTACTAAAGAAGCTGAATTTCAATCGGATAAGGGTCTCAC